>DWFV01000122.1:0-18063 GCA_018246775.1 Parelbella machaon machaon
TAGAAATTCTAAATTAGAAAAATCCAATAGCACCCGAACCGGGATTTGAACCCAGGACCTCCCGATCGGCAGTCGCGTTTGTAACCACTGGTCCAACGAGGCAGTATCTTTTTACAACTCCGTGATAATCATGTTTCTTTCACACGATTGTTGAAAATCTAGAACATAAGGCATCATGTTGCTCTTATATTAATATATCTATATTATCTATCTATCTACTATATCTAACTTTAAAACGCCTTTAAGACCTCCTTCGAATTGTAAGAATAGTCATCTAGCGATAACAATCGTAGCCCACTGCACGACGTACCCTCGTATCCAGAATTTTCTGAGTTTTGAACTTCGGTTTTAAATATTGTCAATCTAATCAGGATTCATCTAATACTACACAATACTAGATATCCTGATTGGATAACACGTGCTCCATGCGTGTGGCAGAGCACACTAATGATCGCGAGCGAAAACGTCCAGTTTAATTGTTAACCTAAATGTGCATGACATTTTCATCTTCATACATGGTAGACATAAGGACCATTTAGGCGAATTTTCATGTCTGCTATGATATTGGGATATTACTGGATTTTTCTTTTAACGAGATAAATTCATAAAAAAGCACAGGTTCTACGAGTTAAATTATTAGTCCTGACAACCAAGTCAGACCATTTTTTATGTTGATCAAATTACGTTAAACCTACCAAAACTTACCATACAAATATTTGCGCTTAGCACAAACAAAAAGTAAAGATGACGACTTCTATTTACAAAATCCTACTACATCGTTTAAAATCCATTTTTTAAAAAACCTAGCATAATATTTTTCAAATTCATATCCTGTAAGTGTAAAATGGACCATACAAATGATAATCCACCGAAGCAAATCCTATACAAACATCACCTATTTTATTCCGCTGTCTGTCTGTGAACACCTATGTACATGATGCGATCATTGTCTCACGCTCGCCACGCGGCCAACACGTGGCGAAGGGTTTTTTTTATTTTTAATCCCCAATAATTGATCTTGGAAATCTTCTGTGATAACACTCATTAAGTAGATTGCTTTTTAACTAACTTAGTATTGTGTGCGAGTAGTGTATTTTTAAATTATGTCAGATCAGAGTGTGAGATATATTGAATTACTATTTATAGGGGACCCAATCTCATCCGTTATAACCAAGCAAATTGCCTTTCAAATTTACTTTTAATGCGTATAGTCTTTTTGAAAAATTAAAACGACCGCAATTTATACTAACTTGGCAAAACTTTAGAATTTACCCTTTTCTGGACTAATTATTTCAGTATAATTTACATATAATAATAATTAACATCATCCATAATTCGAGAGAAGGTGGAAAAGTTGTCCTTTAGAATATATGAGCTGTATTTCTAAATCCCAACTGCTATGTATGGATTTTTAACTATTGCCTTCGCAGAAGATTTTCATAAAAATAGAACGTTCGACTCGCACGTTCGTTTTCAAAATAAACCGCGCGTTCGATAATTGAATTACTGTATTTTGATTGGCCAGCGCCCGCCGCGCGCACTTTCCGAGTGTTTTGATTCGTCGACGCGACAATGGCGCCAGTTGTCAAGTGTTTTCTTAAACCGTCACTTTACACGTTCGCACATCACTACCGTTGCATTTGCATTAAATAACCTCTATTACTTTCGAAGTAAGGACGAATTTCCCATAAAATTCTTCCGAATCACCAATAATGTGAATGTCTATAGCAGGTCAGATGTGAAGCGACGCAGTAAGTGAAAGAATAACAGACAAATGTACTCGCATTTGTTAGAATCACACAAAATCTAGTTACTCGTAGTTAGCTGGTGGTAAAAAGTATTAAATGTGAGAAATGAACAATGCAAATAACAGACCCTCAGGGGATACTTCACAACTGTTTCATCGAAGGAAGATATTCATAAGAATGAGAAAACAATTATAATAGCTTTTGTTTCCTAACAATGAGCAAAAACACGATATACGCAAAATGGCTGGCAGCAGTTGGATGCGACGAGCTGAAGATCGAGCTCAGTGGCGTGCTATTGGAGAAGCCTATATCCAACAGTGGACGGGTGTAGGCTGATGATGATGATCATCATGAAGTAAAAGCACTGCTGTAAAGTGTATAAGTAAAGTGGGATTGAGGATTTGTAAAAGTCTAAATATCAATAGTTATAACGGTGAACGAAAACATTACAATATGTGAAGTCTGCTTACCCACAAATGACCAGCGTTTGTTCACGCTGGTCATTTGTGGTAATTAACAAATATAAATTAATATCTATAAGATATGACTTTTACGTACTTCACAGACAGGTTAGCCTGTCACTAACAGGTTAAGAAGCAGAATTAGCTTTGAATAAAACTTTAGCTGTAACATAACTAAGAGAAAAATTTGTCCAGGTTCCAGTTCCATAACATTTCAAATGTACGAAAACAAAAATACATCTATACCGACTGCCGTGAGGTCTTCGACCCACAAATCTGCCGGCGCACGTACCGCACGTGACCAGGTACCAGCGGAAATCTCTTTAACCGTTTATATCCTGCCGGTGCCTGCGCCGAATAGACCAGAAAAGGTCGCCAGCATGTTCTTAGATTTTCCTTTTGAATAATATGTAGTCTTGGGTTTTAACTCTAAATTGTTAGTAAAGGTCGACGCTGGATGAGATTGCAGAGTTTGTATATTCATATGTTTAAGTATGATCCGCGAAAGGGGTAGATAAAGGGTAGAGGAGTACAGTACACTTCTAGATAGATGGCGAGCCTAGTAGCATACGGCGGGCAGATATCATTTAAGAATCACTTAAGAAAGACTCGAACATTGTCTTTCTGATAGATTTTTAACTAGAACACACTTTGTTCTTTATCTAAGAGTATGAAATCAAGGAAAAATAATTCAGGTTATTTATTGTTCCTCCATTACTTACACATAATTTGCGCGATAATAATAAAGCGAGAACATTTTTATTAGTATTGTCGGAAATAAAACTATCACCATTATCTTTAGGACATCACCTTTATTATATAGTTTTCATAATTTGTCATACTACTCAACTCTCAGCAGAGAGTATCCAACACTTCCATCTGCCTGCTTAAGGAACAAATTCGTAATAGCTTTATAAACAATAAGTACCCGGATGACCGAGGTTAGCTCGGTATTTTTTTTATTTTTTTAGGTACGAATTAGATTCGTTGATTAGGGCCCCAAATAACAGTTTTTCTCACAAAAGAAGGAACTTAAAAAAAAGGAAAAAAATAATCTGACTGTAGACATCTGGATTCAAACCGGGGTCCTCTGGTTTCGGGCCGCCCGATTGGAGCTATTTGAACCTTGTAAATGGTAGCGAATTTACCTTCGTATTCTAATAATATTGTAGCAGTTTTTCATTGCCTGAAAACAGGGATGAACGACGTTTTCTAAAAATGAAATCTAGCTAGATGGTTTTATCGCCCCCGAAACACCCTGAATACTAAATTTCAAGAAATTCGTTCGAGCCGTTTCCGAGATTCCGATTATATATATACATATATACAAGAATTGCTCGTTTAAAGATATAGAGAGATAACAAATTGAACTAATACCCAGGGCTAATCCTCATGTAGGTACTGTCAGTAGAAACGTGTAACCACATGAAAATCACCGTACAGTTTATTAATATTTCCCATATAATTAAAACTAATATATCAACCTAATCCCGGCTACAAGTTATTAGCGAATCTATTTCCGAAATATATGCAAAGCCTACTCCTCTCGTGTAGCCGCGCCCTAATATGCGTCATATTAGATCCATGACAGTTATGAGATCGCAATCCCTTCATTGCACACGATTACGATATTTTACGTTCCCATCTGTACAATAGCACGAAAAATATTATAATGTCATAGTGTCTTTGAATTATATGAATGACTGATAAAATATGTTTAATTTGATAAGCTTCTCGTCGAGTATTAACGTTTTGTAAAATAGCGACAATTGAACTTACTTATTATAATCACTGATATGGGAAAACGAGTTTACTCAGTCCATATTCAAAGACTATATTGCTATAAATCTTTTTGTTGCAAAGTTTAAGTAATCCAACATCAAATTCAATCGCGAATTTGCAAGTGAATATACCTACAAACAATAAAAATAGGTACAATTAATTATATCTCAGAAATTGTATAATAATCTTAACGTGTTCATTATTAACACGTGTGTGTTATCAATATGTATTAACGAAATATAGTCTATACATAGCTTAAAATCATTTAACTATAACCATAACATTAGGGTATAAAAAAATAAGCAAGCTTAAACGTACATATGTACCTATATCGCTTGTCGTGAGGTCGTGTACGACACAACATCGTCGGCTCAGAACAACTATTATAGGTATTACACATAATCCGTCGGAACGATCGCCCAACCCTTGCTGGTTAAGAACCAATTTATATTGTCATCTTTACTTTTATTGGATCCGATACGTAATGGACAATAAGCGAGCATCAGTGGTGTTGAGTGTCAACAATTGAATATTACCACCCACTGTATTAAGTAGGTACAGGGTGCGATATTTTATTTCGTAGCGCTTTGAAGTTATAGAGGGCGTGTTTTAATACTTATCAATAGCAGGCTGGACTTAGTTTAAATTACCAACCTGTGCTTGGTCAGTGTTGTACATTATGACCCCTGCTTTCGCACTCGAAGAAAATATCCTGAATCCTAGATGCAGGGTCAAGTAGAGGATAGGTTATGTACTTTTAATTGTGTCGCAGCTACAGTTCTATCATGATTAAGGCAGTTTTTTTTTTCTAATTGTCCTAAGCTGTTGACCCTCATGGCCTTTACAGCGTTACCGAGTTTGGTGGCGAGCCCGAGTGGCTCCGCCTGAGTTGAGGGTGTGAGCTAGGGGTAGGAGTGAGGTCCAACACGGGCTGGACCCCCGTCTCCGCCCAATGAAATGATCTCCAGAGATGTTCAAGATGCTATTTATACTCGTTACCATTGTTCTTTTTTATTTAATTAGTGTAACTTATCAAATTGTAAATTTTACTTGAGAAGGATTTCATTAATTCTTCTATACATACGATTGCTTTTGGTTTTGACAAGAGCGTCGTCTTATTTTGAAATGAAAGAACATAAAATCACTGAATCAAAAACGAAAAGTTTGTTAAGCGGATACAGCGCCATCTTGTGTAGAGTAGTAAAAGTAAATTGATGTAAATTCGATTTGTGTAAAATAATATAATGGAATACGTCGAATATGGCCTGAATATGAATTGTTTTTCCTAATGAATTGAATTCCTAAGATAAAAATTATTGCTTAGGAATTGGCTATTAAGCTCACCAGCTATTTCGAATATTTCTTCCGTTACTTGATTTCTTGTGTTCCACACTAACAATAAGTCGTAGCAGCCCTTCAAGTTTTCTTAATATAAGGCAAACATTTAAGATCGGAGTCCATAATAATTTGCAGTTTTTTCTGAGATAAAAACACATTTAGTAACGGTTTATTCGAAAAATAACAGAAAGTTTTATGTTAGTAATAACAATTAAAATATATTACTAGTGTTCGACCGAAACAAGTTTTTCAGCCGAAACCGATTCCGAAACCGAACTTTCGGCCTCACTCTCAGTTTCGAACCTTCAGTTGGTCACTATTCTAAATATAAAATTTTTAGGAGAAATCCTCCTGATGCAATGTAAGATACACTGCATCGTCTTTGTCTGTATCTATCTCATTGCAATTTCATCTGGTTTGCTGGATTAGTTATGTTGCTTTAAAATAGTAAATATAATTTTATATTTCACTGTACATTACTTAACTCTTTTCACTCTTAGCGATGACTAAAGTGGAACGATATAAAACTTATTGTTAGTGCGATAATCGTGATTAAAATTGTGTGAATTATCATTTAAATTAATGTTTCTATTTCGCGGCATACTTATGTTAAAATATAGCCCATTATTCGCATTTTCTACCTTATGCAAGAACGTGTAATAAATAAGTTATTTAAAAGTAATAGCTTTACATACTTGGTCTTTAGTAATTCTAACCCAACACTGAGAAACATTTTTTTGACTACGAAAAGTCATAATGGCATCTCGCTCTATTAAGCCAATTATGTAATAAAATGATAATATACGTACTTTAACTAAGTTATACTTAAAGTAATAGTACTGACAATTATGATTGACACTTTAATAACACTATTTTACTCTTTAATGTGACAGACGTGACACTAGCGCGCCGAACGCTATTACCCGAGTGAAACTATATTAAAGCATTTGTTTATAAACGCTTCGATTACGTAATACTAGATTAATTAAGCATATTAATGTCACTCTCTCATTCATTACGCGTGAGTTTTAAACGTTATTGTTATATTAGAACTGCTGACCGTTCTAGATACATAATTTATCAGTTCGGAGAGATGATGAAAATAACAAGGTTCGTAATATTGAATTAGGAATTCTTGTAAAATATGTAACTATGTATATAATGTAACTATCCTACAACGTAGTAATACTTTAACGGGCGAATTGTAATAAGTAATAGTACGAATTATTTTAATAAGTAAGTTTAGAGTAAAGTTTCAACATTCACTAAGTTTAATAATAATTCTGTACAACTGTATAATATTATGATTAGGTACATTTTAGAAAATAACGTATTTTCTATTGTCATGCATTATACTGCATTAGATTATTTCAATAAATATATCGTTGGTGTTATGATAGTGTTAGCAAATACAATTCTGTCTGATTACATGATTAAATAAAAATTAATGTTGATCAAATGTATCATTTGATAAATTGTACGAAGTGACATCTATTGAAGAGTATAAGAACTTCTATTTTCATAAAATTAAGTTAGATGGCGTATTATCCGTTACGTTCTTTTAAATACTGTATATGGATTAATAACGGCAATATCTTACGATATATGCCGGGAAAATCTTATTATTATTGTTGTGTGCTTTCGCAGACTTAGTATTTCACTTTTTAGAGTGAGTCTAAGATTGAGCAAGATTATTGATTCTGAAAGCTGTATGACACTTCACTTGTATAGTCTTAAATATTATCTTAAAATTGGTGAATATTGCAAACATAGCCAGCCATAGCTTATTATAATTGTGTATTGTTATTGCGACTGTATAATAAGGCTTACATGTGAAACTCGGTAAAAGTTACAATTATATTTGTACATAGTATTAAAATAACACTGATGGCAGAAAATAAATATACATTTATGATAAATGACATGAAAATGGTTAAGACTCCCAAAATGTATTGGCACCACTGAAAATATATTATGTTAATTCCAAGTTGGTGACACGCACCTATATTATTTAACACAAAAAGTGTCATATTTATGAGAGAGTAGTACAATACGTCAGAGTACTTTAAATACTGATAGATTTTTATGTTTGGGAATAGAAAGAAAACTCAACAATTAAATGTACATTCAATATTGTCTTATACTTTCATATAAGTTTATACTAGTCAAATACAATAATAATTTGATTTAAGCCTTATAAATGTTAATTATGATATGTATTGTTGCTTATACATGGCAGTAGATTTCCTTAAATTGTGGGAATTCTCAAAGTAAGTTATGGTAGCACTGGTGTGATAAGGGGCTTCCCGTTGAGTGCGTTAACTACGTTGTTCCTGTGGGGACTGAAAGTCGCTCCGCGAGCGCGCCGCCGCGCTGCCGATGTGTGGAAGTATAACTGCCAATACGAAATTAGAAAACATATTTCAAAATTTTTTATATACAGTAGGTATGTAAATATATAGAAATATAATATCGGCCCGAGCAATAATAATAATGAAGTAGAATAATAATAATAAGGGACAATAATAATAATAAATGGCTAAAATGAGAATAATAATAGGCTAGTAGAAGAATATGTTATCGATAGAATGTCATAGACATAAGATAAAACGCATATTATTGTATAGGAAACATTAATAATGATTTAGCCTTCTACTCATCTTTTCTAAAGAAACTTATGCAAAATCTGTCTAAGAGATACATACAGATATTTGGTAAAGTGAGAAGCTTGTGGTCCTTAGGCAATGGTTCCGGAGTGGTCACGTCGAGGCCTGCCGCGTAAATTGTTCCGTTCTTCAGCGCGTTGTAGAGCGCATCTTGGTCTACGAGATCTGAAATGAAATGTGATATTTGCATAATATGCAATAGGCTCACCACGGATTCCATAATGTGGCGTACGACGTAACTGGTGAAACGTTGAAGCGTTCTCTGCCTATCTCTTTGGAGGACTGCAGGACGGATGTTACGTTTCTCTTTTTATGTTGTTAAGTTGCTTTTCGATTGGTCATAATGTTATTATTTAAAGAAAATAAATAAAACTAATACTGTGTTTAAATATTTAATAATTTAATTTTAAATGATAATACACTTATACCATACAATACAATAAAGAGATGTAAAATTAACAAACAGCAAATTGCATTGGCTTGCCCGCTAAGGCCAGTAGTATGTTGTTAGCTGATATGGAAGCCATGGCGTTTCTTGTAGCGATCGTCGCGCTGCCCATATGTGGAATTATAACTGCAAGAACACGGAAAACATATTATGCAATATTTTAAATATATATACGTTACATCACGCCTGTAATCCCCGAAGAGGTAGGCAAAGGAGTGTAGTACACTGCCACGATTCAAAAGTTACATTTACGTCCCACTATAGAACAGGTGGTGACTATTTAAGGTACACATTTTATAAAAAATATACTTTTAAATACGAAATCAAAGGACGGCAAACTGGATATATCTGAGATAATTTTTGCTGTCTGTATGAGCCGTGTCTTTTTTGTCTAATTACGAGTACTATCTGTATCGAAGTGTTAACAAGCGAGCTGGCTGAAACGGTTCTATTATTGTCAACACGAACCGATATGCTCATAAACAAGAGAGGATGCCCGAGAAATTGTCATAGTTGGCAATTATTGAAAAAACTGCCTTATCTTGATCCGTTGACTCACGCAAGATGTAAATGAACTCCATACAATTAAATGTAACGTAAAGTTTTAATCAACATTTGTTTTCAATATTATAATATATAGGGGGTCTCTATTATTCAGTTTTTTTTTACATAGAAACCTAGTTTAATTTCGCATTAGCAATTAAAATACTAAGAAACCAAAAATATGAGCAATTCAAATGAAACAATCATTATGGCAAAATAGCTAAGAAGTGAACAGTTGGGGAACTCAAGTTGTTCTATCTTCAATACATGAATGAATGAATTAGCATCAAATTAGTTGATTAACCGCTCAAAAAAAACTTTAAGGAGATCTTACTTGACTGTTAGACAATTGATGAATGAAAAAATGCTAAAAGAATGATACGTTAATATAGAAATCATTAGCCCTAATATCATGAATGACTTACAACAGTTAGGTAAAGATACGAGAGGGTGGTCCTTGGGCAGAGGCTCTGGAGTCACCACGTCCAGGCCAGCTGCGAAGATTTGGCCTTCTTTCAGCGCCACGTACAACGCATCCTGGTCCACTAGCCCTGAAAGTTGTTATGTAGATCATGGAATGATATATGCGTTACCAAGAGCAAATATGCAGATTTGTGTGTGTTTAATAGGGGTAGTGTAAGAATTAGGGACGGTTGTAGGTTTTCTTATAGATGTGTAGTGACGTACTGTACGAGCTAGAACTTAAGAAGAGAACGTTTCAGGAAAAATATAGGCTATCTCTAATAATACCGTTATAATAAGGAAAGTATGTAATAATTCTGGTAACAGAGTATTTGTAAAATTAAAACGAAAGTAACTCCAAAAAAATTTTGCTTTTGACTTTTCTGTTTTTCTCAAGTAAATTAAATCGTCTGTCTGGTTGGATGTAGTTAGGTAACAAAAAGATTTATTAGCCTTGTAGAAGTTACCGCCTCGTCCAATATTGACCAGTACAGAAGTGTTCTTCATGATCTTTAAGGTGTTAGAGTTGATCATGTTCTTGGTCTCCGCTGTCAGTGGGCAGGACAGGATCACGTAATCGCTCTCACGTAACAATTGATCTTGGGTTACTCTTTCTACGTTAACGGTTTTGGCTGAAATAGAAATATACTTTTGAAGATATGTTTGACTCAAGTTTGATTTCCACACACTACAAGTATATGATATGCATGATGAACGAGTGTCTGGTCTGTATCTGAATGACAAATTATCTACACAAGTATGGTTTTGGAATTATGGTATCTACATGCATTCCTTGCATGATGATGACTCATAGTACTGTCTCCGTCCAGTTTGAGATTAAATGACACGAAAATATTCTAGAAAAAATAAAGGGCCTCAAAGTTCAGATATACTGATAACTAAATTTGTCGCGTGGAGCATTGGGAGGAGCGTGTAAAGTACCACTTTTTCTACTTCGTTTTTATTTTCTATAGATTCAGCCAGTTCTGTTTATGGAGTGACCTGACATTTTTCAGATTTTGGTAAGTGATTCGAGGTTATTTTGAAATAATCACCTTCAGGTTTATCAGTTCTTCCACAATAGATGAATCTGGCCACATCGAAGCCTTTCAGACGTTTGACCACCGTCTGCCCGATGCCCCCAAATCCTACAATCCCTACAGTGCTTCCAGCGATATCCTGACCTAGCTTCCATTGCACTCCGTACTTCCAATTTCCACTGGAAACGAAAATTTCACAATTACATGAAAACATTTTATTGATATACTACAGTTTTATTTAAAAGTCGCAACGGTCCTGTTTTGTTTCAAGACGTAGGTATGTAACAGTTGGCCCGCTCATTTTATGGGTTTTAACTTTTTTTCGGAACCGTAAATATTTTCAAAAATAAAAATGGACTAAGTTACTTCCCTTAACAATACCTATATCCCAGTAAAATCCCCTCGGAATAGGTTCAGTCGTTTCAGAGATCACCCAAAACGAACATACAGACAGGCAGCAGTTTTAGAAATTGCGTTTTTACTATATGTACCGTATATACTTTCAAATGCAAAGCTATTATTTTGATATTTTAAGCAGACACTTCAACTTTATATGGATAGATATTACTTAAGATATTACTTTTGGCCTGAAAACTATGTAATAATGTGTGTTTTCTGTATGGAGTGTAAACAAATATGTAAATGTGTTAGTGTCTAAAGATATTCAATTTAGCAAAAGCTAGTCAGTATTCATTTGTTGCCTTACTGCTAATTCATTAACTATTATAATGATTGGGGAATTTTCTAACGAATTCTTATCCGAGCGGATTTCCTTCCAGTTTAAACTTCAGAGATTTAGCCATTCCTCTTGCTAAATAAAACAGTTTGTTTCCGGGTTACTTATTCCGAGAGGAATATCGAGGTGTTGTCGCACTTCGGGCCAAGCTGGTTTGAATTTAGCTTATGGTTTTTATTATGTATGTAATACCTTTGGGGTGCCTTCATAGGAGTGAAGTTTCTGAATGTAAAAGGACATTGCTACTACTATGGGTTCGTTTTCTTTCTTGTTAGATGCTTCGTAAGCGTCCTTGTTACATGTTACATGAAACGTAACATCACGCCTGTAATCCCCGAAGGGATAGGCAGGGGAGTGTAGTATACTCCCACGTTTCGCCAGTTACGTTTATGTCCCATGGAATGGGTGGTGAGCTTATTGCCATACACCGGGCACAGATCCAGACTCCGAGTCACTAGTAGAAATTCTAAATGAGAAAAATCCAATAATACCCGACCCGTGATTTAAACCCAGGACCTCCCGATCGGCAGTTGCGCTTGCAACCACTCGACCAACGAGGCAGACAATGGAATGGATGGAATGTTACATGGATTTTGATAAAATTTTGTATAACAACTTAGTAGGTGGCTGAACGGCTGGTGGCTGTTTATAAGTATCTCATATAAGATTACCTCACCTTTCTAATTCTAGGATTCCTTCTTTGAATCTCCTCGCAGCAGCAATCAATAGTCCAACTGTGATGTCAGCGACTGCATCGTTCAGGACATCTGGTGTGTTGCCCAGTCGGATGCCCCGTCTGGCCACCGCATCAATATCAATGTGGTCTAGACCCGATGACATCGTGGTCACTATTTTCAACTGGGACCCTAGAAGAACTGGCCTTAAATGAATGGGTATTACTTTCTATTTTTGGCTTTGATGGTTGAATGGTGATGAAAGTTACCAGCGAGAGCAGTAAATTTTGGAAATTTAATTATGTACCAATATTTGTATTCAGCAGGCATTAAATAATCAAATCATTAAATAAGCCATTGTGATTCCAGGCTTCTGTGTCAAATTTGTTGCCGTAACTAATTTTTATCTCAAGGTGAAAATAATATATTTCAAAGAAATATAGTAATAGAAATCTCTCCATCCGCATATAATCAGCAAGATAGTTACATTTCTATCGTGCGTGGGCTCCACGCATAATTTTTTTACACATTTTATTATTTATCAAATGCTAAGTTTTACATTAGATCAATTTCTTTAATACTTACATACGAATTCCATTAATTTTGGTTAGTTTGTCGGTTTATTTTGAAATGACAAAAAATAATCTTTGCATCAAATACTTGTCTATAAACGGTTACAGCGCCATCTAGTGTAGAGTAGTAAAAATAGGTCTACTGTGAAGATCAATTTGTCAAAAAATATAACGGAATAGGTTAATAATTAAACTCTTGATACAGACCCTAAATATGAAGACTAAAACTTTGTTTGTACTTGTTAATGATAGTTTGTAATAGTTTGTATAGTGAAATTAGTTTTTCTCTATTCTACTCACCGGCTGTGTTCAATATTTCTTCCGTTAATTGATTTTTTGTGTTCCAGACTAAGGCGTCGCAGCCCTTTAAATTTTTCTTAATATCAGGCAAACATTCAAGGTCGGAGTCCAGGTACGGTATTACTATGCAGTTTGTTCTGTGATATAAACACATTTCATTAGGATTTATCAAAAACATAATTTTTGTTGGTCCATCTGATGCTGTGTACCTCTGTTGGATGTAACTTTCTTTTTGTATTTATTATTTTGAGATTATTTTTTCTTTATTGTTAAAATCAGTTCACCACACCTTACTTAACATTTATTGTCCTGATTAATCCTTCCGGTTCACGGCATGTTTTAGTTAGAATACAAGCAATTAAAAGCATTTTTACCTAATCTAAGTACGTCAAATTAATACATTATTTTAAAAATAACAACCTTACTTACTTGGTCTTTAGTAATTCTAACCCAACACTGGGAAACGTTTTATTGGCTATTAAAACTCGTTTTAACGACATTTCGCTCTATTAAGCCAATTATGTAATAAAAATGATAATATGCGTACTTTAACCAAATTATACTTAAAGTAATATTGCTGAAAATTATGATTGACACTTTAATAACACTATTTTACTCTTTAATGTGACAGACGTGACACTAACGCGGCGAACGCTATTCCCTGAATGAGATTATTAAAGCATTTGTTTATAAACGCTTCGATTACGTAATACTAGACTAATTGTAAGTAAGAATATTCATGTTACTGGCTCACTCATTATACGCGTTTGAGTTTCTAACGTTAAGTTTGTGAAAATACAGAGTCTGAAATAATAGTACTTTAGTACTATTAACCATTCTGCTTCATTTCATGTTTAGATGATAATATTATGTACAAATATTAGATGAAGTGTACATAGGTATATTTCATACATTAGAAACTTGTACAAAGCGACATCTACTGTTCAATAGACGAACTTTGAAGTTGTACAAAATGAAGTTAGATGGCGTATCATCTGCATCTAATTGTAAATTGTTATAATATACTTGTTTGAATAACGACAATATTTTACAGCAAATGGGCGAAAGTCTTGTTATTATTTAGTTGGTTTATAATACCATATTTTATCATTATTTATATACTTTTGTAAAGTGGGTGGTGCCGTGAGCTCTTTTTAAGTGCTGCGTGAAGAAAGCTGGCTAAATAGGAATGGCTTTCCACCTCCTTAACTATGTGTGCAGGAACTGTTGCGTGATCATTGAAATGAACCAAACTGGCGTTTTTGTGCTCTTACGCAGATATGGAGAAGTTTTCTATGTTCGGTTTGACAATATCATACAATTACATATCGTTCTGGCACCGATTTTCTGACTGGCCTGTATGTAAAGTCAACTTTACTTAAGAGCGTTGCTGTCAATGACTACACTATCTTTATCAACACTAAAATACTATGGCGCTACGACATAAACGACGATACGACACGATCATTACGATAAGTATTTCATCATTAAAATTTATGCTATTTTATTGCAAACTTCATAATAATAGACAATGTTTCGGCAAATTTACTCAAGATACATATTTACAAATTATTAATGAAAATTTGTGATATATAATGTCCATTTCATTCCTATGTATTTAAATTAAACTCTATTATTAAAAACTAAATTTTCAGGATGTCAAATATTTCATTTTTCACAGTAGCACTCACTGTAACGGATGATAGATCGTATAAAGACCATGTTATAATATCACGCCTGTATTGCCCCGTAGGGGTAGGCAGGTGTGTAGTATTCGCGTTTCTCACCAAATATATTATAGGTACGTTCGAAGTAATAAAAAAGTCTATTAATAAGTTTAAACTTGACTCAAATTTGAAATTGAAATCGAATGTATGGACATATTTTTTTAGTTAAAAAAAAGAATTAAATAAAAAAAAGTGAATTCAAATATGGAACAAAATTTGAATTATGTTCTAACTAACGTAAAAGGACCCAGGCGGAGCGTCGCGTGCAGATGTACACGATCTGGCGTCGCGTCAAGTTGAAAACTATTGCGGTATTTTGCGTGCCAACATTCTGCTAAAGATTTCTTTTAAAGACGTATTTTGTAACAATATGTAAGCTATAAATCTAAGAAACTTTCTAAAACATCTGGAAATCTATATTTTACTATTTATTTAGTCGTTGTAACAACAATGATTTACTTGTTTGCGTAGAAGAGTAAAGTTTTTTTTTCTATTTTTGTAACACTGATAATTTCTTTTAAATGTTCTCTGATGTGATGATAAAAAATGTCTAACCTAATGCTTACTACTTTAATGAGATATGCGGTGACTGAAATGATAGGTAAATTGTTTTAAGGTCAATCTCCCATTCCCGAAGTCTGGGGTTTGAATCCGTATGACCTCTAACGATGTTATATATTTTCGTAAGCAGTACCCGCTACAATTGTGAAGAAAATCCTCATAGAGGTTTTTGTACATTTAATACCCAAGACGTGTGGAACCTTTTGATCCACGTTTAACTATGGTTACACTATGGGCTTAGTGGGATGGGCTTAAATTATGAAAATGTTCGAAATTATTGCTCTTTTTCGGTCTTCGAACATTGAATATAACATCACAGGTGAATCGGGGGCGTACGCTACACTCTTTTGCCTATCTTTTTGGGCAATACGGGTGCGCTGTTAATGTTACTTGTGTTAAATATTACTTTGCAAAAGTCAATTTTTTAATAGTTAAGTTAAATCAGCATAAGTTAAAGTTATTTTTCAATATTTCGCTTCTTATATACGAAGTAAGCTGTTTAATTATAGAAACAGTTTAGGTATAGTATAGAACGTCGTGCAAGCCAGGGAACCCCTGGCTCGTGCGGCGACAGCCAGGCGCCTGCCGCGGTCGATAGAAACCTTCCAAATACACGGCCGCAGCGAAATCACATTTTCCTCAACTAGATAATCATATTGCTTTACGAAAATCGCTATTAAAATTGAATAATTCAAAGTGACGAGGCTTTCTTCAACCACATGTTTGTTCGTGCTCGAAAACCGTTATTGGAAAGTTCAAAATTACAGGACTTTCCTCAACTACTTACATATATCTATATTCCTCTTTGAAAATCGTTACTATAATTTAAAAATTCAAAACCACGAGGTTTTCTTCACGTTTACATATGTATTCTTTTTTAAAAACGTTGTCAAAATTGAAAAACTTAAAAGTTACTTGTACAATCTGTAAATGTCAGTGAAAAAATAAGTGACGTATTTAAAAAGAGCGGGAAAAAATTAGAATTATTGTTAAGCCGATCGTCTGTGCAGGAATTGTCAGTTAATTATATTTTATCCAACTCCATATTTCGACTTACGTGTATAACGATTCGCGTGTGATACTTTTTATGTTCAAATAATTAAAATTTCTTTACATTTATTTTGTGACCTTTAAGCAAGATGTTAGCGGGCTCGCAGATAGCATCTTTAAATTAAGAACATTTATAATTGGAACCATACCGACACCGCTTGAAATTTACTAAGGTGGGACTTTAATTTGCATATTATTCATGTAGGTACCTAAACGAATGACCCGAGCGTTTAAAGATGGCCGAAAAGTCGCCTTTAATATATTTGAGCGATATTACTGTGCATTCATATGAAAATAAATGACATTTTCATGATAGAAAAGAAATGTATTTAATTTAAATTCAATGAATTTATTTATTGTAACAATAAATTCGAGCAACCATTAATAATAGATTGAATGTTACAGTAAAAAACATTTTATAATTGCAGAGTGGCGTTGTGACAGGATGACTTTTATACCTACGACTATAACATTTATTTTGTTTTATATTATCATTTTAGTTTATAGCCTACAATCGCCTGAAATGTATCATCTATAGGTACTATTATTTATGATTGACTAATATTATTTAAAACAAGCAACAGAGTTATTAGAAGTAATAAATTCTAATTTGTAAAACCATTCATAAATTCTACTTATTTCGATCAGTTTTCATAAATAATAATAAATCATATAGCAACTCATACTAACTAAACTAACTGGCGCTAACAATCCTATTCATATATTTCCATTCAAGATCAGTTGCCGGTATTTGTGGCCAATAGCGGTCACTTGTAACTGATCAGCTGGTTCGGTACTCTCCTCATAAATGTCAATAAAAAGTTAATGCGTTTATGAACCATAAGCGAATGGATCCACCCCCTAATTACTACTTATTAGTCGCAATTGGCATAATGGAGACAACATGCGGAAACACCGTTTTCCGAATTACCGGTCACCTGTCGCACACCCCGCAAGGTGGCAGTAGCGCGTGCGGTATATCGAGAGTAGATACTGAGAGAGTGTCTACAACAGTGTCAGGCATACTGTGTATTTAAAAATACTTTAAAAACAACAGTCGTAGAAAAACTGTATGTTTAGAAAGAGACAAAAACAGTTGTAGACAGCACAGTTGGATATTAAAACAGTTGTAGACATAGGACAGTCAGTGTGTTAAGATAATTTATTGAGTTTTCGAGTAAATGTTATTTAAATGTATTATTTGTGAATTTCATAAAATCAATAAAAAATGCGTCTCTATTTATCAATAAAAATAACTCATAATAGGTATAGATTGTTGTGTGTGATGAAGAGAGTGATGAATATAGAAGTGCATCAGATCTGTAAGGATAGCGTTATTTGGCACTCAGTGCTCCCAGCACATCGTAAGGGAGTTTGCATGACGATACAACACGCAGTTTCTTGTAGCATTACTATAACAACATAGGTAAGAAGTTTTATACCTATCGGCCCCACTGTTCGGCTATCTATTCTATAGTCCTACGAATCGCCATTTTGCGAGCCCACCTGTATCTAAAACATGCATCAGGTGGCGCGGACGTTGACGACGTATTACGGTTTTTTAAGGATATTTTTGGTGTAATTCTATTTAAGTATCGATAGTTTTTTATCTGTGAATAACAGAACCGAATGTTATTTCTGCAAGTTTCTTTATCAGCTGCGGTATGTTTTTTGGCTATGGAGGTAAACTTTTCTGTGCAGTTTGTTCGTATTTATAACTTCTTCGTCCTTTGTTATATGGTATCCAATTATCTACAGAAAAGGTATTTTGCGCGGGAAGCAGGTTATTCTGAATTTCCTTCTAAGGTTTTTTTCTCGGGGTCTGTAGTGTTGATATTTATAAAGCTTAAAGCTGGCAACACATAACCAACTGACTTGGTGTTGGGATTTTTTTTTATACGCATTCGTTGCTATTGGCTTAGCCTAAAGATTGACTGCCAGATAATACATTTAAT
>DWFV01000123.1:0-18044 GCA_018246775.1 Parelbella machaon machaon
TGCTCTCTACAGGCATACTAAACAAAAATGCATGCAGATGCAAATTGATAAGAGCAATGCCAGTGTTGCTAAGAGGTTAGTGAGTTAAATAATAATCAAAAAATAATTTCTAAAAATAATTCTGGTATAATAGTAGTAGTATATAATAGTTCATAGTTATTTTCCTCATGGAATTTTATTTTAGATGTAACAAAGTTTTAATAGCTAGAGCACAATAACACAAATAAACCGTTGAATTCAGTGAGTTCAAATAATTGCTTCTATTTGGTATTAAGACCATATCCAGACCATATCCAGACCATATCCTGACCATAGTCTGGACTATTATTACTAAGGAACTGTCAAACCTTTTTTTAAAGAACTCTCCAGTAATAGTCAAGTTCATTAATAATAGTCAAGTATGTTCTATGAGTTGTCTAGTTTAAAAGATTGCATTTGTAGAGACAAGCAGTGTGATGTTAACATTAGTACAATAGTGTTGCCAAGCTTGTTACTCTGCTACAGATTTGTTTTATCAACTAATTGATGAATATTTATATTCCAGAGTTACTTTTGGTGATGATCCCTTGGGTATACAACAGCAACATATTGTGACTCCAACTGACACAAGCTTGAAAATGAATCAGCTTGCAGCCAAATACCTGAAAAATGCTCCTTCCCCTCATACACCTTCAACGAAACCTTCACCTGGTGAAATGTCTTTTGCCACCAGAAACTATATGGCAAGGCATAAGCTGATTCAAGGTAAATTGATAAGCTACATAATATGATGATGTGATTTAAGCTAAAGTCATTATTGTTTATATTAAATAAGATAACTATAGAATTTCGTTCAATAAATAATATATTAAAACTGTACATCAATATTTAAAAAAGATTAATAGATGTGTCCTTATGATTACAATACATCATTGTAATTAATAGATTTTGTTTAATAAATTGACTACCATTTAATTTTGAATTGTAGTGTAATATGTAACAAGTGATTTCTGATACAGGTCAGCAGTATGAACAAATCTCACCAGTACAGCCAGACATTCCTAGATTTCTAGACATTACAACTTTAAAACAACAACCAAAGTTGATTTAGATTTTTATGTTTTGGACATGCAATATGATGAATGTAACTTAATGTATTTGATATATTGTCTTATTAATGTATTGTTATTAAATAAAACAATTTATATTATTGAACAGGACATTTATTTAAACTTCAGAGAAAATAACAGAGTATAATTCTACATTACACAAGTGTAATAGTTTAATAAACAGCTGGTTTTAAACATCTTCATTATAGTATATCGAACTTACATTAACATTTCATACAATAATATAATTATTTCCATATAATTTTATTATAATAAGTTAAAGGACACCTCAATAACGTTTTTCATTTATTGAATTTACCACTTTTTTATGATATTTAACACATTTTAAACTAAAGTAGGCCTACACGATGTAATATTATATGTGTAAATGTATATAATTATAATGTGTCCATTGTTGGAGGTATTGTAGATACTTTTGAAACTTACTTGTACTTTTTATCTTACAATGTGAATTAAAGTTTTACATTTAGTGTCTTACTTTCTATATTTGATGAGTGATTGAAATTTAAAACACTCTCCATGGGGTACTAAAAAGGAAAAATAGACGATATCATGCTTAACACTGCACTATAACAACATTAAAAAATGCCTCTTATTTACATCAGGATTTGTTTAATTAGAATATATAAAACGTTTTGTACGTTTTGAAAATCACGTCGTGTATTATATTTCCGTTCTACATCAATTAATTTATTATAATTTACTTTATATTGTAATTGTATAATTAACATTTAATTATGTGATCTAAAAACAATTTTACGTTCTAGTGCAAAAAAATATTTATCTATATCATTTCATATCTCTAAGACTCCGCTAAAATTATATCAATTCAGACATTTTTCAAATGTAAAATTATTATTTACTTACTTTCCTCATGAATCTTATTTTTACGGATTAAATATTGGTGAATAGTTAAATACCTGTCCCTTACAGTGACAATCAACTATAGTGCGTAACGTAGAATACTTAATAAAGACAATAGTTTGCATACACAGACACATAGGTTGATTATTAAATAAATTGTTTTTCAAGATAGTATCATAAGATAGTGTTTAAAACTCCTTCAAAAGCACACTCATTACGTTTATCACACACGTCAACGACATATCGCTATGAAATTTGAATTATTCAAACAAAAATTATATAATTATAATTTAGTAAAAAATATTTTTGTATATAATTTAATAATATCCATATATTTGTACATTTTTGGTTGTATCTTTGGTTTTAGGATGATTAATAAAACACTATTGTCAATAAAAAATACATACACATCTATTATATGACGGTAAGCCTTACATAATACTTAATTTATACAAATCGTTTTAACCAAATGAAAAACTAAACACCAAAATATGTAGCAGATTGGGCCGTAGCTTTCTCCGCTAAAGTACTACACAAATATGCTTTTCATAGATTGTCTACACTACATTTGTTATTTGATATATCTTATACATTACCAAACATTTGATTACATTTTATTGCGAAAGTACGCAAAATAACTATTAACTTAATTTATCATTATATTCCAATAATTATGACTGGTTTAATTAATCACTACTGTTGTTGACTACCATTTGTGTAAAATTAATTTTATTTACAAAATATTGGCTATTATGAAGCAGATTAATAAACTCCACACAAATGACTTCCGGATATCTACGCGGTTTTGGTTAGAAACTGGAATAAAACTTAGTTTACATATAATTCTTGCTCCTAAAATCAATATACATTAATACAATCTCAAAACATCTATAATGCAAACTATTTTATTGATTCAAACTAAGGGGGTGTCTATTAATTACGTGAGGCGTTCAAGGGTGGGAGGGGCTCCAGTCGAATATCATCTAATTTTAGTTTGGGGAGAGGGGGTGTCGCGTCAAATATCACGTTTTTTATCGCACGAAACAGTAAAATTGCAAGAGAATAATATTTAATCTTATGAAACGATTTTACTATTTACGTTTTTGTATTTTATTGTTTACTCTTCACTGTAATTCTAGTCAACTTATGCAAACTATTTATTTTCTTTTTAGAATAAATTCCAGAAATTAACGAGATACATGCATTTTTAAAATCTCATATGAGATTGCTGGGGGTGAGGGAGTTGAACAAAATGTCAAGAAATCTCACCAAAAAAACTCTAAAATCACTTCACGTAATTAATGGACGCCCCTTAGGCAAAGGAACCCGTCTATTTTGGCCTGTTTAGCCGGACAAGGCATAAAAAATAGTCAATAAATGTCACTGCGATCAAATCTACAATAAACAAGTACCTACGTACCTAGATAAGTATACCTATACTTATCTAATTAGAATAATATTTTGTTTATAACCGACTCATATGAGTTGCTTATAAACAAAATATTATTTTAAACATATCTTACCGATATAATCTTGCTATTACTATACTCACATTTATTATGTACATTGAAGACGAAAATCTGTACTAACACTTAAATAAGATTTCAATTCTCTTGCATCGCATATTGTTATACGTTAAAATCTAGAAAGGTAACGAAATTATTGGATGGCACTTCTTTTCTTGTGTCCGACAGACAATAATTATATTTATTAAGAGGTATCATCACCATTATTCTACAAATACTATTTTACATCACTTTTTGTCTTGCATGTTACTGACTTTTAAATTTTCAAGATCTATCACGACATACCGATGAAGATGAAATATTTTTATAATTTGTGAGTACTGTAACATGTTTGTATTTTAGTATTATTTGTATGAGAAATGAAAAGATATTGTGATTGTTAATCATTCTAGGGACTTGGATAATGAAATCTAATTTAATTTCCTTTTTTTTAAACAGTATTAGCTGTAGAGTATAGGACTTAGGATCCCATTAATATAAATTAAAATTTCATTGGATACTGATCAAATTTCAAATACGATAATATTAGAGAACTAGTTTTAGCTGAGATCAATCACGGATCCTAATTCTGGCAAGATAGTAATGTTCATGTCTTTTCATTTGTTTTCCATGTTCCTGAAGCGCTACAAAAAATGGTGTATAATCGAGAGTAATAGTTTTGTGTACTAGGATTGTCTGCTTGATTGTAAGCTTGATAGTTGTCATACTTTCAATTTGATTTAGCAGTTTCATCAAATTATGATATGATCTTGAATGTTTAAATGATTCAGTTAATACTTAGAACTAAGAAATACACGTAGTGAGATTATAATATTTATTTTAACTACTACTATATACGTAGAACTTAATGTTTTCAGTTACAGACTTAACTAACAACAACATTTATAGCAACACCTTAAATTATCATATTTATATATACATATTATGCACTTCAGCATACCACATATTTATATTTCAAAATATTCTTAGTTCTGTTGAATTCTACCAATTTTCATAAAATATTCAACACAGCGATTGAAGTATATATGTAACTTTATCATATGTACTGTACGTAGTACACGTTCCTATCATTTAATTATAAATGTAGTTAAAATTTATAAATAATGCTGTCCAGTACAATTTGAGCATATTTTGTGCATTATGCAAGTCCTGTTTAAGTTGTCGCGACATGTATACCTACAGGTTTTTTTTTTAAATTAGACGTACATACTATCGATTTACGCTCCGATATGTTTTCAACCGAGTACAAAAGTATGAAAACGCTATAACGAAATGTGGCTGCAAATTCAGATGCGGAAACATGATAAACAAGGTATGTTTCTTTAAAAAAAGAAAATAATAAAAATAGAATTAATCGATGTGTGATAAAGTAATGTTTCGGCGTATAAATTATGAGAGGGAGAATTATCTGGTATTAATAAATAGAAACTTCAAGAAACTATCACACGACATCGTTATTTCTTTTAAATAGGTTTAATTAAGCTGTTGCGATATTTTTCTTTCGATGTGATGTCAAAGGTAAAAGTATGGAAGCAAACGAACCCTATGTTGTTTAAATCCGTGTGCAACCCGCGAAAATTTGAACAGGGCTTCAGAAGTGACGTAGGATATAGAGTAACCTTAACAATCAAGGCCATAGGCCCAATACTTTTCTCTAATTAAAAACAGTTTATATTTAACGAGTAATATATAAAAATTAAAAGGTTCTTCCTTATCTAGTCTGGGTTTGGAAAATAATATATTTATATACGAATATTGTGCAACTCTTAAATTGAAAAGCTACTGTTTACACGTTACATCTGTTTTTATCCATAAAAATCACATTTTTACTGCATAAAATTTTTAGATATAATCTTTACATAAATATGAAACACATCTATTTCAGTATTACTTCTTTAATTAATATATAATTAAAAATATAAAATATGCGCCTACTTTTTAGTAAATAAATATAACTTTGCTATTTTTAAATCTGTAATTGTAAAATAGTTTTGTTTTCTTATTCATTTATATGTTTAAAAATATTGAAAAGTTGTGCTTCTATTACCGATTTATATTTTTCTATGGGACGGCTGCTTGCCCATTTGACTCCGTCACTGATTCGTCATCTCCTCCCCCTCTTGATTTACTGTCCAGCCGCAGTTCAGCTAGTCTTTGCCGAATGCTGTTTGGTCTGTAAAGAAATGTATTCTATTTTCAAAACCTTAACATTTACGTTTTTCAGTTGTATTTTGATCGCTGAGTCTATCACATATCTCTATATGTTCAAATGAAAAGTATTTGACAATATACCTGTCTGAAAAATAAGAAGTGACGACTTGGTCCGCGGATACGGACTGCCTCTGGTAAGTGCCAGCACTCAGGTTACTTTGTGGAATTTTATAGATGCGTACACAGCGACCGCTGTTTTCTGGAAGAACTGAAAATTAAAGAAAAAGGATGAAATACGTCAGATACTGGCTGGTTGGGGAGTTTCAAAACTTCGAAAGCAGCATTCGTGTATGAAGAAAGAGATGAATATAGAAAAAGCACGGCAGTTTTCTAAAGCTGAAATTACGTGGCACTTAGTGATAATATATTCAAGGGATAAAGTAATATGCTGAATGTAACATCTATAATATATTATGTATTGTATTAGAAGTTAATTTAAAAATATTTACCTTGCGGTGAACTAGGTGGCGATATAGGTGCCATGCGCTGCAGCGGAGGGCGTATGTTCTCCTGGTCTGATGATATTGAGCTACTTCGGCTAGATGCAGAGTTATTCTCTGGAGTGCGGTTGTTTTGAGTGTCACCCCTAAATTACAGTAATGAGTATCAATATTAAATATGCCATTAAAATGTTATTATTTCATATTGTTATTGCAACTGAATTTGTAGGGAAATTGTATAGTTTTGAAAAGTAAAGTGACTATCAAAAATAAAATATGAAAAAGTATAATAAGAAGCAAATTAATTGCACGAGGATGACGTACTTGTTGTCATTATTTTCCTCTTCTTCAGTAGATTGCGCTTGCTTGCTCATCTGGCGCGCCAGTTCGTAACTGTCGTGCAGCGCCAGGCACGGGTCGATTTCGCGACTCAGTGGAACGTATTCTGGAGCGCACGCCACGTAAAATATATCCTGGACGAGATTATTGGAGGATCTTTACATTGGAACTTTATTTTATGCACAAAATTTTTATCATGGTTGATACATTCAATAATAAAGCAAAATAAGGATTTCGAGGTTCTTGACAAAGATTCTAATTTCAAATTCATAACCTATGTAACTCTATATCATTTATTATTAACTTGTATGCTTCTTTTATAAATTGAATTGATTATTTAAAAATGTATTAACGGGTCAATACTAACTCTGCGTCCACATAGCATTTTAAGTCCTGGTATACAAGCAGCGTGTACAAGCGATCCGTTCGCTACCAAACGTATCTCCAATAAATCTTCGGCGAAAGCCATAATGTAGGGGAATGCGCAAACTGGAACAGAGTTAATTAGATTATTTTTACGTTAGATTATTTTTATTTAGTTAATTAAATTAGATTATTTTTACATGAATTGTTGGTAAATGAATATATTATCACTGTAGATTATAAGTTACTTACCTACAGCGGCGGGCACAGTTGTCCAGTGGAAATCATATTCGCTGTCACTTTCCAATCCCTTACTCGTCAACCTTTCGAAATGGCATGTATCTGGTTAGAAAATTAATGTTTTTAAAATATGGATAAAATCGAAATACTACTAATTGGGGTTGCATCTCAATTGCCACTCATTATTACTTACTAATATTAAGAAGCTGTTGCCCTAACTCCGTTATTGTATAAAGGACAAGGGCATTTGCAAGTTGGATTAACATGTACAAAATGTATAAACAGTGCTTAACGAAAAAAATCAAAAGGTTTTTAAATAAATTATTTGAATAAGATATCGAGAAACCATCGGTATCAAAGGCTAAATGTACAGAAGACGCTGGTTCGACTAGAATTGCACTAATTAGGGACGTGGAGGGATGTACTTTAAACCGCTAAGGGATAGATGGAATTGAATATTGTGAACAGATGAATAATTGAAAATTTTTTAAGTGCAAAACATAACAAGCAACACCAGGAATATAAATTAACGTTAATATTAACTAAATTATCTTACGGTTGTAACATAAAATGATTTGCCCGTCTCTCTCGTCGCCTATACGCAAGGCGTTCACTAGTGTACCTCGACGTGGTCCGAAGTCCTCCGAATTTTCGGCTCGTTTTACGGTCTAGAAAATTTTAAAACTTAAATGTCATAATTTATTTCAGAAAACGAAAGTTACAAGGTTACTAGTTTATGTAAAAAGATGAGTCGTTTTAATAATAATTTGATAATCTTAATTGCAATCCATTTTGCATGGTTTTTTACCCCCTTGATGAATTTGAAACTACATTTCTATACAATCGAGATGTTTTTGTGACATAGTATTACCGCCATGCATGTGCCATATTCAGGCTGTATTAAAGAACCATGAAACGGAATTTTTAAAGTAAGCCTTAGAATTTTTCAGGCTTAATAGAATACACTTGTTTTTTTCTATTTATAGGATTGGTAATATACCCGGGAATGGGTATAGTTATCAATACTAATACGAGCTTGTGTAACTCGCTGCGGTCTTCGCAACCGCGCCGCGTCGCAAATGGTTATGTGACTCCCGGTTACGTATATTTATGTGGATTTATTTTGTATAAATTACATTGCGGTAAAATAGATACTCAATCATTCGCTCTCGTTTTATTATATGTTAAAAAAGTATATATGGATTTACTTTGTACAAGTTACATTGCAGTTCAATCATTCGCTCACGTTTCATTATATGTCAAATAAGTATAATATATGGATTTACTTTGTATAAGTTATATCGCGATAAAATAGACACTCAATCATACGCTCACGATATATTTATGTTAAATAAATATATATGGATACTTTGTGTCAGTTACAATGCAGTAAAATAAATACTGCCACTTTTTATTATGTGTTAAATAAGTTTTTATAGTCGTGAAGAAGTAGACATATAATATTTTATGTTTTTTACTTTATGACAGTTGTAGTTATGAATTCGTCTCCCTATAAATATATAAATTGATTTAAGAACATTTCTTTTACCTGTCCTGTATTTGTCTCTAAAACTTCCCAGTGATGTTTGTAGCCTACAACCATAACTCCTACTTCGCCATCCATTAATTTAATTAGGATCGGCGATTCGCTCAGCTGTATATCCTGTAAAGATTGCGTATTATGATAAGTAAATTCAATTATACGAATACTATTACGAAATTAGTTAGCCACAGAAACCTTACCTTAATATGTACGTACTCAAACCCCATCTCGCTTTCAGTCTTTTGTTCTTCAGCCAACAAAAGGACCCTTCGTCCTATAGCCACTGCCAGTAAGGTCTTTCCGGTTTCGACTAAAGAATTAAATTTTCATGCTATGATTAAGAACAAAACATTCGCCCTTAAAGACATGTATATCCCTAAAGAAACATTTGAATCCCGAAGTTAAATATTTATCATAAATAATAAAGGCGAGGTAATGCCTTTAACTCCTTTTATTAGCTACAACCTTTTTTGCATCCTGTTGTTAAACACAGTTTCCTCGCGGAACGTGACTGTGAAAAGTTTCGAGCCCATGCACCCACACTTCTCTAGTGTGGATTGGCGGAGATTTTCTTATTTAAAAATGTTTTACCTGTTTCTAGTACATCGAAGTAATGCGCAGTCTTGGTCCTGGGGAGCCGCGCGTGCTTACAGTCTTGCAGGGGGCGCATAGCCCAAGCGCCAGCGCACAGCTCGGGTAATGGAAGTGCATACAGCCCGGCACCTCCCGCCCCGCCAGTGGTGGAACCTCCCCCCGTAGTCACCCGAGCGCCCACGCGGAAGAGCCCTACACGTTCTGTAATCCTGGCCGCTCTTACGCAACCTTCCCATCTCAGGATGACACGTGTCGTTCCGCTTTCTACAAATTTTTTATACGTAAGAAATCACCATCAAAAATTCTAGAATCTTAGACTATATTTGTTGTCGTTCGAAATTTGTTTCACTTGGAATCATAAGCAAATGATTCCATTATAAAATAATAATTATTATAGTTAAATTATGGATGTATCAAACTAATTGACCTACAAATCTATAAAAAATAAAATTCAAGTCATACTAGAACCTTCTAGTATATATGTATTGGAGGTAGTAGAGAGCAGGAGTCGTCCTTCAGCGAGCTGTTCGGCACATATTGGCGTAGCTGGCAACGGGGCCGCGCGCCAGACGCGACCTTCCCACGGGGCTCGCCGTGCACCTCCGGATCCTAGTGTTTGGAAAATAGATTCACAAATCTCTGACTGACACTTCAAGAAGACATTTTAAAAATAAATAATTTTTTAAAAGTTCTAATTTTGGTTATTATCAGTATTTAATATACAATTTTTAACATACATTGACATATAATCTGAGTTTGTACATTTGGTAATAACAACTTTTGTTTTTATATTCTTGCTTTGTGTAACATTCTTAGTGCATGCGTAGCAGACCCACCTGTAGAGACTAAGCTCGTAGGAGCGTCGCCTCGTAGCACGGCGTCCAGCTTAAGGGCTTGCCCCACGTGCAGGAAACGCTCCGTGCGCGCGGCGCCTGCCCCGCCTGCGCCTGCGCCGCCCGACCACACGTCCGATAACGCGCGTCTGGATAGCATCGGCTAGGAAATAATAAAAAAACTTTAATCATGCTTTACGCCACTTAATTTATCCGATTTTACTACTTTGGGTAGAACTATCCATTATTATTAAATCCTACTTTTCGATAAACTTAACATTTGAGGTGACACATATAAACTATTTGCTCATTGTGTTGTATATTTTTGCATAACAAAGCATAATAACGTGGTGGAAAGAGTTAATTTGGCAACGAAAGTACTTAAGATTATTTAACTAGCATTTCATGTTATTAAGAATATATGTACATGTAAATATAATACGGGCAGATTGAAATAACATGAAAGATAAATCCAAAATTGAGGTTGTTCAATCAAACAGAACGAAGCAGTTTAAATTTGTCTTACATTAGTCTACGTTCTCTAACAAATTGTTTTAGTATTTGCGGGTATCAGCTTCTGTAATTGTCAATTATCCGGAGCTAACAAACCGACAAAGCGGTTTCCGGATTGACTTCAGTCCCCTGTGAATTTTACATCTGACAGCGGCCTTGTATTTGAATAAAACATCTAGGAGACTCAGCAAATACAAAAGAAGACGTTGCGACTTAAGAATGTAATAGGAAAAGAACTGTAGAACTGCGTACAAGTATTGTAATCAACGGAAGATTTTGTATGCGATGTTCATTTCTTTTTTCAATATGGCATGCATATCTGGATTATAATTGTGTTGCAAGAGTACATGATTTAAAAGTTTATATTAAACTAAGTTGAGAAGCGATGTATTTAATTTTTCAATATATTCCTATACACAAACCGCTTCGTTGGTAGAGTGGTTGCGAGCGCGACCGCTGAACGAGAGGTTCTGGGTTCAATTTCCGGGTCGCGCAATATGGGTAATTCTAACTAGAAATTCCTAGCAGTGGCTCAGAATTTAGACTTGTGCCCGGTTTAAGGCAAAAGGCTGACCACCTCCATGATGTGACGTATTACATAACCAGTGAAAAATGGGAGGTTATTATATTCCATGCACATCTTTGTGTGGTTTACAGGAGTCATGTTTTTCTTATACAAAAAACAGATTTCAGCTCTGCGGCTGAAAATGTACATTGACGTAAAGAGTACATAAAAATATTTTATATTAAGGAAAATGTAATTTTACTTAATTCATTATCAATTTCGAGGGGTAATTAAGTAGAGTTACGTGTAGATAATCATTTCCTATCTACATGAGGGGCGATGTAACACAATGAAGGCACTACAGTGAGTTGGCGAGCTCGTGACCTTACTACTTCGTGGTCGTAGTGTCGTGTATAAGCGTGTCAAGTGTACGTTCTACGAGTCCCATCTCTACGCTACGAACCCTCCCTAGTACTTATAGATACAAATTAAAGATAAAAGTTATAGATACAAATTAGTGACAATAGTTATAGATATAAATAAGTGATAACAGTTGTAGATACAAATTAGTGATAATAGTCATAGATACAAATTAGTGATAATAATTATAGATACAAATTAGTAGTTATAGTTATAGATACAAATTAGTAATAATAGTTATGAATACAAATTAGTGATAATAGTTATAGATACAAATTAGTACATGTAATAGTCGATAGACACCGATTAGTGATAAAAATCATGTACATAATACGACGTAAAGATATATTTATAGGCAAAGTTTGGTTTAAATTTTTTTAATGTTATGTCTGGGTTATAACTTTATGCTTTTAGAAAAAAACATTTGAACATTCGAGAATTAACAATCGTATAACTTAGAATTATTTAAAAGAAGAGTCAATAGGCACTGTCTAGGCGAGCCTGCATGGGGTCCTAGGCTGTATCTCGCTTTCCATCAGGTGGCATTGCAGCCAAACGCGAGCCTATTTCCACATTTTACAAAAACTGATGGAGTATCTATAGTATATATACTATATATATATATCTATACATAGTTTAAAATAATTGTGAATGGTAACTTAATAATGTGTAATCCATTGCAATTTGTAATGAGGTATGGCTATTGCTTCTTTCGTAGTCCCATGATATTATTTAATTTGTATGAATACTGTCAACACGCAATTAGTCATTGTAGCAATCCATGAAATAAAAATATATGATCACAGTTGAACGATAAAAGCTTTCGTGTCCCTGCAACTGCCTCAGGCCGTAACAGATAAAGAGTTCTATGATACATGTCAAGGTTTTCATATTACTATTTACTTGGCGTGTGCATTAAAATATAAAGATGGTGACGGTAACGACCATAAATGTCTGACTGGTGACGCTTGAGCTATGCAAAAAATTGGATAAGTACTTAATAAACACAACATTATTGAGAGGAAACATTCTTACCACTTTGTGATCTGAGCAGTGCTCGGCGTAAATATCTCGAATAAGGGTGTCAAGAGTGCGCTGGCGTTTTAGAGCGAATGTCGGCGTTTGGAACGCGGCTTTTTCACCGTTCATCAGTTTCACCTGCAATCGTCAATCCGTTAAACAGTCATTTTGTAATTGGTATTTATAATAGTGAGCGACGAGTGAGTGAGTTATGACTTAGCATAAACAAAGTTAACATTAAATATACAAAGGGAATAAAAGTTAATAATAACTAAATAACGCTACCGTAGCATCATAAAGTAATAAATTTAAAATAATGTTAGAAAGTATAGATTTTGACTAAGAGGCAGGAAGGATTTTTTATAAATGCGTGTCCGATTTCTTATAAATGTGGGAGATGCTTGATATCCATAAAAACCCTCACGCTTGTAAAGAATGTTAAATGTTATATAGATACTATATGCTTCGAATTAATTTTATTTTTTATTTTATTTGATAATCATTTCTATGTTCGATTTGTAAATAAAAATGTAAACATTATTGCTGACGAGACATTACACTAAGCTGTTATATTAAATTAGTTGGGAGAAAATATAAAAATGAAACAACTGTTGTCTTATAATCAAAATAACAGATTATTTACTGCATTGATATTTATAGACACTTGTGAAAAAAAAAATTATTTGTTATATTTACGAAAGGAAAACTTGTAACAATAGAAAGATTTTTCATGACAAATATTAAGTACATCATTATCTTAAAATCTGTTTTTCTTCGTATTTCGCCCGTGATATATCTGTTACAATTGTTTATTTCTTGAGTTAATCCAACCTCACTCACCAACAAGAATTCCCTGAAGAGCTGCGGGTCATTGAAGATCGGTGGACACGGCAGCGATGGCCCGAACGGCGGAACAGTGTCGTCGCTATACACACTCAGCCTGTAACCTTCACCCTCAACTTCGGACACCACGGCAAATATATCTGATTTGTTCATAAGTAAATTATTCACACAAGCTAAACAACTATTCTACCCCTTAACTATTCTAATTAAAACGAAATATTATGAATTATTAAGTTAGTAATTGGTGATATTACTATACGACGTTAATTACTTTATAATTAGTATCAATATGAAAGGCCGTTAAGCTCTAAATTTGTTCTTTAATTGCTACTTATATAATTGTTAACATTGAGATTAATCTATAAAATAAAAATAGTGTAATTTATACACATTTGCAGAAATCATGAGTTGATTATGTTTTCGCTTAACTTTTAAAAATAATCTTATTTCAATATTTCTATGTTTAACTTTCTGAAAAAAATGTAATATTTTTCAATCGTCATGCTGCCGCTGGTATTTAGGATTGCTTGAAGAATAAGTCGCGCGGTGGCCATTCCGAATTAATTTTTCTGCAGCTGAAGTATTTAATGGAACAACGTTAAAAGCGGAAATTGAATTTCTAATTAATTCCGACCCGTCTCGATTTGACGTTGACCAGTGTGGTTACGGACAGATTGAAATGCTCGCTGTTTTACAGTTGTGTGGCAGATGACCTCTGCTTTCATTATTCGTGTGATAATAATGAGGAATGAAGTTAAAGAAAAAAATTAAATCTATTCCGTTGTGGGACATAAACGTAAGTGATAAATGTAAACGTTCTACACTCCTCTGCTTACTCCTTCGGGTATTATTTGCGTTTTTAAGAAAATTATGTTACGTTTACGTATGTATGTGTATTATATTAGATAATTGTATTCAAATCATAGAAATAAATTACATTTAAATATATTCCACACAATAAGGTGAGGAAAAGGGATATAGTCCTGTAGATAAAAAGTGATATATTAAGTATTTCTACTTCTACGTAGTACCTACCTGCAGCAGTGGTGAAACTAGACTATTCGACTTAGACATTAAAAAAGCGTACACTGTCATAATCTTTAATAATAGTAACATACACTTGTGGTACTTTTGTTGGTTATGGGCTTTAGGAAGCATCTAATATAAAGTCGCGTGTATAGCACGTTCCCCACTTTCATAACATAAAAAGTACAATGTACAAAAAATGTTAGCATAGTAACAAAGTATATCGCTCACATTGTTGTTGTTACCAAGTGTGAAAAGGATACGAGTAAAATGACTCTTGACGCACTGCGGGTTGAACGTGTTGTGGACAGAGTCGTCGGTGAAAACAATGTTGACGATATCGTTGCCGATGTGGCGCTTCCTTTCCAGCTGGGAACAATTGAAACGAGAACATAATACACTTGTTGATTTATATAACTTCATCAGCCTACTCCAGTTCACTGCTGGACATAGGACTCCAATTGCACGCCATGGAGCTTGATATTCAGCTTTTCGCATCCATACATTTATTGTAATATTGTACTGTTTCTTTATTGTATTGTTTCTGTATTAAAATGTGCGCGTAACAGCCCTTGGGCGCAATTCCGCTTGATAAAAACTGAAAATGCCTCCTAAGATGGACCAAGTATGCCTATAAAAAGCTTATTCATACTTATTATGAAGAATCCTTTAAGTCCAAAAACAGAAACTGGTTGGGTGTTTGTTATCTGTAATTATATCCTCATAAGAATTCATCGTGAATATTTACTCCACAGGACTATCTACTTTCTATTAACGTTTGTCGCAGGCCGTGCATTCTTTAATAATTGTAGACACGCAGATAGTAATCAATCTGGGTGACTGTTCCGCATTTTCGCTTTCTAGTCAACCCGACACAAAAATCAGAATCTTCTTACATAACAACATTACATATCTTTATTGCATTCTCTAGTCAAATACATTAGCTTTTCAGTCACGTTTCACTAGATTCCATGAGGTTTAAAAATATCTTTATTTGATCGCCAATATTTTCCGCGCTTGTGTTCCAATTACAACTGCACACTATTGTTCTCAAAGTGTTGATTGAAGTTACCAACTTTTGCGTCCGTGTTTGTTTCGTAACTTTTTAATGATAGTTGCCAGGTAAGTCGAAAGATTGGGATTTGATGAGAGTTTTCGAGGTAATTTGTTCATTAGAACTAATACTTACTTTAAGATACATCTACAGCTACTACTTTCAAAATATTAAAAATGTACACGTGTTATTTAAGCAGAATTTCATATCGTTTAAATTCGATATAGAGGTAAAAACGAAGTGAAAACAGGATTTGTGTGGTAGAAATAAAACTATTAAAAAGTATGTGTAATAAAAAATATGGCTGACATAATTAGGAATGATGTGATTTAGGAACGGTGTGTCGTGTATAAAAATGTATACTTAAAGAACAATTAAGAAAACAATACTTAGATGGTTTACATATAGAGAAATAGTAAATGATAGTAGAGTAATTAATCAGATTCATACAGATTGACAGGCGCTAAAGGCAAGTTAGGTCTGAAGTAGGTACCTTTAATAGACAAGTACCTACCTAAGACGATTTTGATGAATGTACTACAAGCCAAAGAAATCTATCAGGATCGTAGTTAAGCATTTTCTCCTTCTTCTAACGGAAAACAGGCTTGACAATGTCTAGTAACTGGATGATTTGGAAATGGAAACGTATAACGTGCGTTCAGGCATATATAATTTAGATCAAATAGAGCAAACGTAATAGTCGTTGATGAAATTTGTAGATCTCACGGCTGTAGCCCAAATTGAAAAATAAACATTGGCCATTGAATCCACTGAACTGAGTCTGATTCCTAATTGAATCTAGAGGAAATTGAATTCCTTCATTGTAGCTTAACAATACGGATTTGCTTGAGAGCTATACGCCGACTACCTAGACATACCCAGTTAGATAAAAATATTTTGTTTACAGATATAAAATATTTTAGAGGAAGATTTTTTAAGAATAGGTGCAAGGTCTAGTTGCGATTAAACGACTGCAGTACTTAATTCTGCGTCATAAGGCTTAATTATTTACTAATACTGATGGAATGGGAGGCCTTTACGGGAACTAAAATGCTGTTTAATATAAAAATAATTTTTCTATACCAATAACAATAGTAAATCTTGTACAGATGAAAAAGGAACAAATGTCATTATTATACATACAAGTATTGCACGCATGCAAGCATGCACGCGAGCACTTCGCATGCACGCACCGTGCACGAAGTAGCATGCGCATGCGCATAAGAAACATAAACTAACCTGCTGCTTGTTGTCCTTGGAGAACGGTAACATGGTTGAGACGTGGAACATTATTTCGTGGCCTTGGTGCATCGTATAAATAGAATGGCTGCCGGTCATGTCACCTATATGAAAAACATTATTAAATAAATTAAACTCATATAATATATCTTTTACATTATTTTTCCTATTATACATTCATTAATACAAAATTTTATCCTATTTTAAATATACACACATTGTCTGTTTAGAATTTCAAAGTTTTCCGATTCAATCGTAAGCACACGTTTCAAAGTACAATCTATTGACATTACAAGTTATTATTGCGAGAGCAGAATTTGTTAACAAGCAAACAAACTCCGAAATAACACCGCCGACCCAAACATGGTGTACAGCAGCAAGTTTATTTATACTCTGGAACTAATTTAATATTTATACATTGCGGTTAGTTAAGTTAAATATCCGTTTAAGAGCTTAATTGATAAATAAGCGGATTGCAAGGAGATATTATCGTATGTATGTAAGTATAGAATATAACACAATCAAGTTAGGTTCGCTAAAGATATATTTAATAATTGTAGCGTGAGTGTAACAAAAACTTTCACAATTTTATTTAGTGTTGTTCTCAATGCTATGTTCTCATATTGTCGCCATTAGAACATTGTTCTCCCGTCGTGCGTCGTGTTAGACTTGTTCTCCATGAAAATACAAAATTTCTATTAAATTTGTACTCAGAGAACGGTAATTGAATAAGGCGTCACTAAAATCGATTATTCATACAGCGAACGTAAATTGATTTTCCTAGTTGCGATCTAAAGAATACTGGTACAACTATGTTACCTTTGACGTCAAGTCCGCCTCGAAACCGGTTCCAGCCTCTTAATCGAATTTTGTCGCCCAAAAGCGAAATAAATCGGTCCCATTTTTCGTTGCCCTTCTCTGAAAGATATGGGAGCTGTTACGTGATTGGTCATGAAAGTATATTTAGGTGACTCCTTGTCCTCCGAGCAATCTGACAGAAAGTGACAGCACCTAAGCGACCTTTGCACTGTTGGTTCAGTTACCGAATTCCTATAGTTAAAAATTCGTTAAAAACCGATAATCTTAATATACATTCTATTCACTTTCATCTTTTCATTGACGGACACTCTCTCGGAATGTGAAGGGCCATAGTCTGTCACGCTAGTCAAGAGCGGGTTGGCAGACTTCACACACCTTAGAGAACATTATTCCTATTACATTTTATATACGAGTATAAGAAGTACTTATAAAATATTATTTCTTTTTATCTTCCTTTGTGTTAAATAGTGTCAGAAACTTGAGTATCCTTCACACAACAGAGTAGTTGAAAACTTATTTATTTTGTTTAACGTTTTCTGCCAA
>DWFV01000124.1:0-18039 GCA_018246775.1 Parelbella machaon machaon
TGTATACCTTATAATGAATAAAAGAATTTTAATTTGAATTATGCCCTTCAACATTATGGAGTGCAGAAAAATACCTCTTAAAATTTATTTATTTTCTACAATACATACAGTGAAGAACTGCATTTGTTTATGAAAAAAATTAAGAATATATTACCATATTTTTACAATAGATGTAACTTATGTTTATTCTTGATATATTTTATCCAGTTAAAGCTCACGTATTACCTATAATATTGTATGTTGTATTCTATACATTTAAAAAAGTAACATCATGCCTCTAATCCCTGAAGGGGTAGGCAGAGGCAATAAATGAATATTACCTACTATATTTATATTAAAATGTAGGTACATTGTAATTATAAATTTTATCATTGTCTATAATTATTATTGCCTATTATATAGGATATTACCTCCATTCTGCTGGGGTTTTGTACTAACATTTTGTATTGCTAATCGTAATGTATTAAATCCTTTACTTCTGTTCATCCATCCATTACTTCTGATTGAGTAGACTCATTCAAAATTGATGTATAAATCCTTCAGTTCTGATTGAGTAGACTTAAACAGAAATAATTTGAATGTATAATTTATTGCATACATGTCTATCAGCAGAGTAGTAATATGTTTAAGGATACGTTTAAATAGTTATTAATATATATTAAAATAAAATACTCTTTTTATAACTGCATGTTTACTCTACAACAGACCATCGAAAGTCCAAAAAGTATTACACGTAAGTAAGCAGACGTGCTATTGTGACAGTCAAAAGTAGTAAAGAAAAGAAATAACGAAAAGCGTTGCTTTTAAAAATCAGTCAAGTTTGTACCTACACGCTTTTTTGTATACAACTGTCAGTACATTCAGTATTGCTGAGTGTCTCTTGAAAAATACAAGGAAATAAATATCCTATAATATTGCTAGCCGAAGTTTTGCTCGGGGCCAACTTTAAAAATTTATTTTCAAAATATTTAATACGAGCTGCACTATTTCATACTTGCCTGTACTCGTACATATTTCTGACCCAGTTTTGAGCAACTTTCGATTCAAGGATTATATCCATTAGGAACTTTGTTCGATGTTCATTCAGTTTTCGTTTTTGCATTGGAAAGTGTTAGTTGCGTTTGATTACCGATCCGATCTCAGAAAGGATTGAATTTCATTTGATATTACTCATAGTTATATGTAGTTTCTGAAGTGTATAATGTTCTGAAGGACTATAAAACGCCTGGGATTTCAATGTATTTTCATGTTAAAAGTCTTGTAAAAAACACATAATGCTACAAAATTGTATGCATGTATTTGAAATGTATTAAGAGTAATTAACGAATACTTATTATAGCGAAACTTCATATAATATTATGCGACAAATTACCGTGAGTTCTTCGTCTATATATAAATTTGATGTAGGTACACTAATCAGCCTTAATAAATGCAAAAATTGATGATAATTATAATGTATTATTTCTGTGTTAGACCCCCAAAAATCATGTATGCTGGTATATAGCATGTTTGTAACTGACATATCTTATAATGCAATAGGTACCTAATCATGTCTGTGGCTTAGGCTACATTGTTTTTGAAAGCTTTATAGGGAGGCTGTATCATACAAAATATCAGTTGTATGACAACATGTCCAATATTACAGTTTTAAAATGTAATGTTGCAACAAGGCTGTTGTAATGTATTTTTGTCTGTAAAAGTATGTTCTTAAAGGTTTAAGAACATACTTTTATAGATAAAAATCCTTTATTTGCTATGTACATACGTTAAATACGTTAGTTATCTTCAAAACCGTATTTGTATTTAAAACTTCAAATTTATGTACGCGAAACAAAATGCAACCGCCATATTTCTATTCTATATTACCGTAACTTTTTTCTGTATTAATAAAACAATTGAATAATTAATATTCCTATATTTAAATACATAATTGATGTGCATCAATAAAATCCACCGACGTGGAAGACACGAAGCGGGACCATTTAGCAAAAGTGCCGCCGAACTGCTAATGGATAAGTTTGGTGTGTTCTGGATAGTTCTCGAACTTTCTCGAACAACTCCCCAACTGTTTGGGTTTCAGTGGTGTTCATTGGTCTACGGTATTATATTGCTATTGAAACTTTTATGTTTTATACAGGTATATAATTGCATGGGAATAAATGAAGAATTTATTTTACTTAAGGGATAGGAATGGTGCTGACTAAGTTATCGTTCAAACCTTCATTTGTTAAAAGACATTTAAATAAGAAAAAATATTATCGACCCATTTATTATTCCACTGTTGGAATATGGGTCTCCTCTCATATTGAGAGGATTAAGGTCATAGTTTGTCACGCTGGCCAAGAGCGGGTTCGGAGAATTCACACACCTTAGAATATTATTATTTTTTGACAATTCTAAGATGTGCAGGTTTCCTCGCGATGTTTTCCTTCATTGTTAGCAAGTGATATTTAAATTTAAAACGCACTTTTTATAAAGAGGCGCGCGCCATGGATTTGAACCCAGTACGCACGAAGTGAGAGGCTGAATTCTTAACCACTAGGCTATCAGAGACCTTTGCGACGGTAGAATTTATAACGGCTGACGTTTATTCATCATTTAGGCCTCTTGTGAACTAATTCTAATGAGGCAGAATTAATTCATATCTACTTTATCCAAAACCCAAAACAAAAATATCGGCATCGACTGATCCCGATCAGGAATCGCAGTTGCAACCTATCAACCAACGAAGAAGTCAAAACAAATATGTGTAATACGAGTACAAAGTGGACAAAGAGATATAATATTTTAAAATAGTTTAAGAGGTATTTTATTATATATAGGAAAGTGATCCGCCGGAAGCAATAATAATCAACTTTGTCACTGATCCTTGTATGAGTAGCAAGCGATACGTTATGTTGTCTGATAAACCAGTATTAGTGAAGATATACATACATTACGAGTGTATTCCACTCGTACTAACGAATACTTTTATCAAAATTTACATATCGTTGAACGAAAAATCTAGACGTCTACTTATTTATGTATTCATATGAACTATTCAAATCAGAATCTTTGATGTAAGTAATGCATCTCTACATAATATAGAGTGTAGATGTAGAGTTAGTGATATTTGTATGTTATTATCAATTTTAATATAAATTAGACCATGAATATACATTGTATTTTACGGGTGAACCAAACATTCACCTTGGATATAAATATGATATACCAGTCGATAACTGCCACTTCGTCTGCGTTGTTTATGATATTAACAACATGTTTTGGGTACACAAAAGAAAACGCAAACATTATTGAAAGAAAAAATAAACTTTGCTTATGTTAAAAATCGCTGTAATGATAGTTTCTTAAAACCTTAATAACTTTACGTTAAACAAAGATAAAGTAACATTTTAAAAATAAGGACCAAGAGTCTAAGCACTAAAACTATACAAAATCGATCGAAATCTATTCAGTAGTTTCTGCGTGATGAGCGCACAACGGCAGACCCCTATCATTTTATTTATATAACTTAGGTACATAAGGAATTTGCGTCGTGACAAGGAAACATGGCAATGCTTTACATATCTAAGACGGGAATGGAACAAATGCATACAATCATTGCGACTTGTAAGAACAAGTCCGCTCATATTGACTTAGGAAATATTCGTATTCATTCTTCTTTCCAACTCGTATTAATATTCCATGTAGCAATATAGTTTTATTATCGTTCCTTAAATCGTTCAGTTCTCTATTAACGTTCATTAATTTGTTTAATTCAGTTCATTCAATTACAAACCAATTAGGTTTTCAATGGAACGATAGAATGTGGTGACAGCAATTTTTTTGTTGGAATTAATTATAATGCTGATTGGTGTGAACTGGGAAATACTGCGATGGTTTTAATTAAGTCGAATATTCGCTAGCTGGAAATAAACGATATTTTTTAACAAGTAATCGACCTGGTTAATTACTTTCCTCGGTTTTCTCAACACGGTTGAATAGTCGTTGTAGAATTAAGAGCAATTAATTGGATTTGTTTGAATAAAGAAATAAATAAAAATGTATTCTAAATGATTTTTTATTTGTGATGAGAAAAAATATATACTTACTTCTTAGATAACATTGTACTATATTTTGTATGTTTATCTCTGGTTATATAACACTTCAAACCGGAATCCAATAACGCATTCAATGGAACTCACCATATAGATGGAGTTGGTAAACATAGAGACAGGATCTTGTCACGATGAGTTATATTGGTTTATAATGAAATATGATGTTGATTTAACCCGTTTAATGTTTATTAACGTGTTGTTATTGTCTGCGCTGATTAAGTTTTGATATCAAACAGTAGGCTTTGTTTCATGATTATGCAAATTGCGACGACCGTGTTGCGCGACGGATAATATTTATTTATTGTCGGCAAGGATTATCGTTGTAAAGATACATTGTTCCCTATGTAAAATATTCGTTGCGATTTATATATATTACCTTTAAAAGTTGTATCGAAAATCCTTTGGGATTTATATGGTCTGTTTTACACTTGTGATCACTACGTAAAATGTAGGTATTGAAGACGTATCATATATGTATATATTTAATCAATTATAAATAAAACCGCGTAAGTTGAGATGATGTACTGTGTTCTTAATTAAACCTTACAAAAATTTAGATTATTTATAATACATTTATATGTATATTGTATAATACATTTATATGTTCTTTTATAAGAATACTTTAAAATTCAGCCTTTAAAAAGATAAATGTAAGTGCTAATATTCTGCGTACATAATTATGGTTCGCCGAATTGTGATTCTAACAATGAATCTGATAATTTATTTACAATTAATGCAATTTTTATAGAAAATAAATATATTATTTAATTACCTGACCTAATCAAAATAACTATAGGCAAGATTTGTAAAACTGTCCCGTATGTCGTAGCGAAAGGAATAATTTAAATTGGCATAAGTCGAATTTGCGTCAAAATAAAAACTCGTAACATTTTACCAAAAAGAAGACACACCTAGCGAATGCAATAACGACGTTTGTGAGGAGGTATTACCTTTAAAGCCGTTTCTCTGTTCGAGCGCGAGAAACACTCAGGAAATATAAGCGAACAACGAATACCACTTTATAACGTTCGGAAGATAAAGCATTTTATATCTGCTTATGAATCTTTAAAGTAAATCTACTGTTGTTCCTTTTTAATACATAAGCATACTGGCTCACGTTGTTCCAATACGGATAGAATCAAATTCAGGTTACCGATTAACCTGTCTGCAGTTTGAATCGCACTGAAGGCATCTTAGGTTCCTCGGCAGGTGTATATCTGTAATAAACAAGACCAGTTGCACAAGACATTCTTTGAAATATAAAGATGTTCGTGAAAATAGGCCACACTTTTGTTTTCCATCTGCAAGGCTGTGGCCAAACCAAATAGAGAAAAAAATACCACGACATCACTCGACATCACGACTTAAAACCGATAATTTCCGGTTTTGGTCAGCTTAACAATTACCTTGAGATCTACAACTATATCAGGACATCAAACTCGTCGAATTTTTTGATATTTATAAAAGGATTAAAAGTAAATAGAGGTGTAATAATATTTTGAAGCTAATAAAGCGAGAAGAATTATTCTATAATTACAAATTATATTACAAAGAAGTTTGTTTTAAATCAATAACTTGTCTTTTTATTACGTCATATCCGGTCGTCAGAGGTGAGGCGGTGTATTTGTGGCGGACTTGCTGCCGAGACGTTGGTGAGAATAGCTTCTGCTTCTCGTCAGTGCAATCTGACTCTTATAAAACTAATTTGTTCTATATTTAGTGGCTGTAATTTCGTTCATTGTCAATATTATTTGAAGCGGATAACTTTAAAGATGCATGATGGCGTCACAGTATTTGTAGAGAAATTGTTAGCAACTGTATAATTCGATTTAAATAAAAAAAAGAGTAGATATATTCAATCTTATAAAAAATAGATACCATAATTATACATAGGTATATAGCACGAAACCCTAAAGTTATCGCGCGAGGATTTCGTAACATCACAACGATTATTTAGATAACTTTATCACTGAACATTTTGTCGTTTTCGTTTGTCGCGGGTTACGTTGCAATACCGTGGGGTTACAGATAAATATTTAAACTTTTTCATGAATAATTTAAACTCAGGTGCCGGTAACATCTCACTTTGTAAGTCGTTAAGCGTTTGTGAATGTCGCCATTAGTGTGAAATATGAATTAATAGTCGCACGGCGACGCTGCGACGGCATCGGTACGCGACTTGATGACCGCGGACAGCAAGCTCCTTGGAGTGTAGTACATACTTGGCACAAAGTTGAAAAGAAAGTTTAAAACAAGATAAAAATACATTGTAAATTACTTGTGGTTAAAAATTTTATTCAAATTTGTACTTTTAATAAGAGAAATATTACATTAAAACATCGAGATATACAAAAGATGTCGGTTTAACATAAAATATAATACAATACATATAGTACATATTCTATACACGTTACTAATAAAAGCATTTTATGATTATTTGTTTTTAAATACTACAATTGCAAATTTAAATATTCCAGTCCATCGATTCCAAATTTAAATATTCCATTCCATCGACTCCATTGCCGTCAATTGACAAACGTGCATAACGAAGTAAGCTGGGGCGGGTGGTTTATGATTGATTACTTAGGTATTTCGTTGCTCAAGTGTTCCAGAAGTGAACCATTCGTTCGTAGCTAGCGCTGTCGGAAACCTTTCTTCGAGCTACACAAAGTGAATTCAAATCTAAAAACAATACCTCGGCCATGAAACGTAATAACAATGGATTCGAAATTTACAATTCGAATCAAAACACAGGAATAAGAGATCGCGATACATTCGAGGCTAAAGAGAGAAAAACATTGAAAGGTTAGGTATAAACGATATTTTGTATAAAAATATGCTAGTATTAAAATATATTTACGATAGATCGTATTTTATGGGTAATATTTATTGTCGTAGTTTATTTACGACTTTTGTCTTTCACTCATTTTGTTTCATCTCTATCAACGATGGGTGGAAATAAAAAAAACAAAACATGAATTGGGACGTCGCTCAGTTGTGCATATTCAACTTCATTTTTCTTTCTTTCTTTTTTCTGCAGCTTTCGTTTGTAACATATAACATTTTTTAAATAAACAACTACTCCTTGAGATTAAAGTTAATTTACGTCTTTATAATCGTAATGTTAAAAGATAATACTATGAAAATTTAATTTAGTAATCTATTCCTTTGGTGTGAGCGTGAGTTGCATTCACATCAATTTAGAGGAATTTATAAGTGATATGTATTTTTGAAAAGTAATTATTGAACAGTATCATTATAGGGAAAGCTCTAGCAATGTTACTCGTAGAATTTCCGTAGCTAATAAGACTCTTACAGATCACAACCCCCAAGAGCTGTATGGTCCGGAAATAACGGATAAAGACGGCGCGCTCCTGGACAAACACGACAGTTTCTACATCACGACGAAGAGTCTCCTGGTGCTGTTTCAAATTATGGGGGTCATGCCCATAATGAGGGTGCCGAAGGGTAAATTGTCCCGTTGTACATTGTCCAATGAAAGAGAATCACCCTAAAATTTTTCAATTAAATTTCGTGCTGTAAACGCCACATCGGTATATGTATATTGCGCACTGAATAATATTGCTACAGTAGGTACCCAGAATTTACTTTTTGTACCCTTGATTTCAAAATTGGCTATAAAATTATATCTCTCCTTTTGTCTGAGAAGTAACAGAAACAGAAATTGGAATAAACGACATAAACATGACCTAAATTTCCCGACAATATTACATTGGCGAAATAAAACACTCATTTTTCGGCAATAAAATTGTATAATCAAATATCGAAGCAAATGGAATAAAATGTGTTTTATGTTAAGAAATATCTGGAATTATGTATTTAAATTGGAAGCCTCGATACGCCAAAAATAGCTGTATTTTAATTTTCATATTGCAATAACAACCTCACAAATTATACTTGCTTAATGATCATATTGTTTTATTTTGTCGTCATATTCCATATTGTCGTCGTGTTGTCGTCGTCGTGTTTCATACTGTCGTCATGTTTCATATTGTCATTGTATGTGGTAGTTGCTTGTGTAATAAGCAATTTGTACTTGTGTTTTATAAAGACATTAGTACATTTCCAGGAAATAAATTAACTTAAATCCCCGATGCACGGAACGCACCTGAGGTTGTTAAGCTCCCTATTTCAGTATATTGTGATCTTTCTTGGATTTAGCAATTACTTAACCAGACACTATATGCTCGTATCTATTAAAGATTTTCTTTTGGTTTTTAAATATAACTAGATTTTCATTTGTTAGTTATTTTATAAAGTTAATTTGTTAGTTTTGATTTCTGTATTTAGATATAATTGCAATGTTGTCTGTTTTAACTTTAAGGCTATGTAAAATGAAGGGTACTTCAATATTTTTAGACAATTTTCTTTAAACTTTCAATATTCAATACATGATTTCTTTCTCACGTAGAAAAAGGCTAAAATGAGCAAATTACCAAAATTTGCGATAATAGAACTATTGTCTCTAACAGTTGTAAACTTTCCAGACGCTCAAACGACTAAACGAACAACTTTTAACTGGATTTCTAAAGCGACATTGTGGGCCTATCTTGTATGGAGCCTTGAATGCATTATAGTTGTCAAAGGCGAGTATTTAATTCTTACAACAAACAACCACTATCTAAGGATATCAATATAAATATATATGTAAAGAAGTAACTATTATATAAATATTCAAATCAAAACTAACATTGATAAAACCAATAAACACACAATTTCCTCATTCGAGACCCTGAAAGTTATGACGATACTGAAACTATGCAGTTTTCGATTTCTTTCAGTGGGCAAGGAGCGTCTCGCGAATTTCCAAGAGAACTCCAATAAGCGTTTCGATGAAGTCATTTACAACATTATCTTCTTGAGTATTCTCATCCCGCACTTCCTGCTGCCTATCGCGTCCTGGCGGCACGGAGCTCAAGTGGCGATATTCAAAAACATGTGGACCCACTATCAGGTGTTAAAATTATTTGCCAATATGTATCAGTTCACAAAAAGAAGTTTCGTAGATTTACATAGAAATATAAGAATTTAATTTGCTTGCTTTCAAGCGGTCAAATAAATAATTAAAGGTATTTTTGAATCATCTGCCTGCCCCATCTGAGTGGACTGGCAGAAATTGCCATTTGGTATTAAGTCTGCCCTTCCTTAAGAACAGTAACAGATGAATAAATAAGTAAAACCAAGTATTTATACACATAGAACAATATTACTCACTTACAGAGTATGATGGATTTGTTCTGTTGAAATTTTCAATGAACATTTTAATTCTGCAACTCATCCGTCATTTATAGTCCGAAAGGAACACGTTTGTAGGTAGTTAATTAATGGTTAGAATTTATATGTAAAATATAATTTCCTTGGGCAAAATAAGAATATTAATAAAAATATATATTACCTGGAAGGAATATCTATAGAAACATAATAATGGCTATCATTAGAACATAACCTAATAGGCAAAAGAACGAGACTCGAATATTTCTGACAAAAACGCTGAAAGGCAGTATGATTTTCAGTGAGAAAATTATAACGAGTTCCATTAGCGCTTTCATATAAGGGAATGTTATAATGTCCTATATGATCTGCCACCCCGCTCTTGGCCAGCATGACAGACTATTGATTCAACCCTATCATTCATAGAAGCCGTAGAACGATAGAAGGGTCGAAAAAGATGCAAAAAATAATACACTTGCATAACATATATGTACATACGTGGATAAGGCTTACTGGCCACTTACTTGAATCAAAATGAAAAAATACATGATATCGGTACCATACATAGAATTTTGTTTGTAGTTTAATTGACTATCAAGTCGAAATCTATATTAGTGTTAAAGAATAACAAAGGACACAGATCTAAGGGTCTACATGCACGTATCACATAAAACCTTAATACTATACAATTCCTTGGCAGAAACATGTTAGATTTTGTAAACATCTACTTTACCGAAACTGGCCTTTCCTAAGATTTAGTAAAGACCAAAAGTATATATTAGCATTTCTATTCATGGTCATGCAACGATGACTGTACGAAATTACCCCAAATGTAATATTTCTCACACGATCAACCTATAAATTTAAACTAACCAATGACTACGCCGTACCTGCTTGCACATTCTATCAGTGTTCCGTTGGAGTATTAATTACATTGCCCCTCTTATCGTAATATGCAAAATGTACTTACACTGCTATAATGTGAACTGTAAGAAACCTTGTTTTGATTGTACTCTGCAGGATTAGAAGTAGCAGTTGGTTTAAATCGCCAGCTGTTAAACGTGGCACACTAGAGAAAAGAGACACGAGACATGAAAAATTTATATTCTGTCTCAAAAAGGTTTAAAACTATCGAAATTTAGATTAATTATATATGTTTTAGAGGTCATATTTCAAGTCATACTACAACAATTATGTAATAGGGGTTAGCGGCAAAATACATAAATGTACTAGCATGTTAGTTATATCAATGTTCAAGCATATACGTTGTCAATACTAATAAAAACTTAATTCAGTAAAGGATCTAAAATAATTATTAGTCCTCATACAGTATATATAAGTAATTTACTTTAAGACTTATGTCTTTAAGTAATTCCCACATTGCCACAGCAGCAATAAAGTAGTACTGTAATGTTAAGTAAAACTGTGGAACAAAAAATCGTTACTGAAATACTAATACATTCTGCATTTTTCTAGCTGAAATATTTGAAAATAACCGGAACGCCGATAGTGTTTCCCAATCTCTATTCCTTAACGTGGGGTCTGTGCATCTTCTCCTGGGGACTTAGCGTGGCGGTGATCCTCTCGCAACATTATCTGCAAGACGACTTCGAGTTGTGGCACTCGTTTGCATACTACCACATCATAGCGATGCTGGATGGATTCTGTTCGTTGTGGTAAATAATAAATAGTGTATTTCATAACCTTGGTCTCCATATATCAGAGGGTACTATATGCCATTACGATATAGAGGTACCATGCTTTTGAATAACGTAGCGTGGGACGCCCTCCAGCTAGGTGGAGTGACGATAAAAGCGAAGTGACTGGCAATGGTTGGATACGAAAAGCTGATGGTCGAGCTCAGTGGCGTGCTACTGGAAGGCCAATGTCCAACAGTAAACGATTCTAATAAGATTCTAATAGGACACCGTTAGGATCAATATACGGGTCAACGTGTTTTCCACTGCTCCAGGCATAATCAATACAAATTTAGAGCCAAACCTATAGTTACAAGTACATACATACATATACATATGTCTAAATTTAGTACATCACATAAATTGTAAGAGGATACAGTAGTTAGGAATCTCAGCAACATTGAGCTATTCAGCTACGTAATAACTAATGTAACTTGTCTAAGCTGTTTCTCGAGAGGAGCTTAGCAGAGTAAACTCACGCGTTAACTCCCGTTTTAACACTTTCTAGTTGTTTGATATGTCTTCAATTTTGATTAAAATATGAAACATGAAACCAAGCTCAAATTGGAAAATTTTAAAATTTTGAGGTTGGAAAAAATATGTTAAAGTTTCGAGTCGTTCACTTTAGACAAATTTTGTTAATTAAAACAGCTGGAGGGTCTGAAATAGAACGCTTGCGTGGTACTGTTTAGCTATTATAATGTATTCATACGATTTTCGGGAACATACGTGTAAGTATAAATCATAGAATGTTAAATATTTACAATTGAAGACATTTATGTGAACATTCAGCTCAATTTGAAGGACATATTCATTTGTACGATATTTAATATACGTATTTATTTTAAAAATTATTAATAATACGGCTGAAAATAATATGTATTCTTCTCGTGAAGGAAACAATTTAAAAATCAAATTATTTTTCAGGTACATCAACTGTAATGCTTTCGGAACCGCCTCAAAAGGCTTAGCAACAAATCTTCATAAGGCCCTAGAAGCAGAGCATCCAGCACTAAAACTTGCCCAGTACCGACATCTGTGGGTAGATTTGTCACATATGATGCAACAATTGGGTAGTATTACGGACTTTTACTTAATTGACAATGTTTTTACAACAAAAAACAATGTTTTATAATCCATTTTCTGGGAAATCAGAAGCGTATTTACGAAAGAAGAACATAATATGTACATTTTGACTTCTATATCTTTGTTAACGCTCAGTTGCAAGTGTGCGTAAATCATTCATAAAAATTTTGATCTTTGATAAAACTGGTGAATTGTGGGAATGTACTACACTCCTCCGGCTACCTCTTCGGGGATTACAGGCGTGATATTACGACGTATCATATAAGTATAAATACGTATTAAAGTCAAGGTGAATTTATAGATCATAATACATCCAGAACAAATGAAAGCCGTTAAAACATCAGAAACAATAAATGATACAACCGTTATATAAAATATTTTAAACTGGCTCCTGACTTTTATGATCGCTACAATTATTACAAAGTACCAAATCCGTGCCATCTGTTCTAAAGTACGCTATTTTCGCAATATGAGAACTAATATTAAACGAGTTAACGTCTAATCGTAGCGAGTTTGTGACGACAAATGTCGCAAATTTAATGTCTGCTTCTAAAGATAATATCATCCTCTTCGCCCTTAATGTTATATCTCTTGATGTATTTTTTTTTCAGCTTTGAAAAATTGTCATATTACTTCCATGTACGGGTTTTGAATCATTTACATGGCTTGGAAAATTCTTACCTGAGATTCTTCAGTGACTGTCAGCAGATATACAGATAATGGCTAAACTATTATGATCACAAAAACAGTGACTTTTACGGCTAATATTAGTGTTTAACTACTAAATTAAATGCGATTAAAATAAAGTTCATATAAGTTTACTTCTAACGGTCACCCATTGAAGGGCAAACCGGTCTGTGTCATTATAATTGACAGCTCATTTTCGATATGTCAGCGGTTTTCGAGCTTCTCATTAAAATCGATCAAAATGTTGTTATAATAATATAGATGTAATGACGTAAAGGTAAAATCACGTCTCTAATCCCTAAAGGGATAGGCAGAGGAGTGTAATAGACTCCTACGTTTCACCAAGTACATTTAAATATGTCCCACAATGGAATAGATGATGACTACATTCCTTTACAATGGGCAAAGATCCACACTCCGTGCTACTACTAGATATTTCTAGTAGAAAATCTAGTAGCAATAATAGTAATTAGAAAAATCCAGTAACACCCGATCCGGGATTAAACTCATGATTTCTCAATCAGCAGTCGCGATTGCAACCCCTCGATCAACGAGGCACTCAATATAAACATTCAATATAAGCACTCAATACATATAATATTTACTAATATTCACTGTTATTTTGAACAGGGAGAGCTTACTCGAACATGTACGGAATTTACTGCATGGTAATCTTCTTCACTACGACCATATCGCTTTACGGCTCTCTCTCAGAAATATTGGAGCACGGACTTAGTTACAAAGAAATGGGATTATTCGTTATAGTCGGCTACTGCATGACCCTTCTTTTCATCATTTGTAACGAGGCTTATCATGCTTCGAGAAAGGTTGGTATTTCCATGAAAAATAGCCTTTAGCTTATATAAATGAGATTTCGTCTATACGATCGTACTTTTAGTTTTTCATATATCGTCTCTATGATTGTTAATTTACCTTTTTCGTTCATATAAGAGGTTCTATTAAATCGACAACAAAGAGGCAGAAATCACAAGTGGTCGAGAACTAAGATAAACTACTAGAAATTTCTACTAGAAAATTGAAGTTAAAAAAATCCAATATTAACCGACCAGGGATTTGAACCCATGACTTTTCGATCAGCAGTCCCGCTTGCAATAGCTCAACCATCGACGCAATCAAAGTTAGAAATAATAAGATAGAAATTATATGTAGAAATGTATTCAAGCACATTTACTATTCACTTCGCAATAGTGGTAAAACCGATTTCAGTGGTGATTGCTATTTTCAACAGCGCATACAGAATACCAACATGCACATGTGCAGTTGGAAATCCGTTCCGGAAAACGTTTTAAAACTAGACCAATTCGGCTACAAAGTGGCGTCTTCAGTTAGGAATCCGCTTTTATCGAATGTAATTTGATCGGTACGATACATTCTTCGACTTTGTTATCTGGAGCGTGTGAAATGGAACGCTGTAAAGTACCTACAATATTTAGTTAAAATGTATGTAAACGAATTAGTTTGTTCTCGAATTTCATGTTGTATTAAGTAGTTAGTATTAATTTTAATGAAACTTTATGTTATATAGTAAGGAGTAAGGACATGGGCCTTCCCAATAGCACGTCACTGAGCTCAGTCTTCAGCTCTTCGTATCCAACCGCTGCCAGCCACTTTGGGTGTATACTCATAAACAGTATAAGACGCCGACAGCGTCATTTAATCAGATAAATATCAAGTGAAAGGTGATAAAAGCTAAAATTTTTCAGGTGGGTCTTGAATTTCAAGTGCGACTTCTAAACGTGAACCTGGGCGCCATCGACCGGAACACGCAGAGGGAGGTGGAGATGTTTCTAGTAGCGATCGCAAAGAACCCACCTATAATGAACCTCGACGGATTCACCAACATCAACCGTGAATTATTCACAGCTGTGAGTTCATTAAATATTTCTTCTCGCTGAGATATCTTGGCACTTCTGATTCAGATGATATAAAAGCGAAATAAAATTATCTTTCAAACGGCGCAACTGGAAAGATGTCCCTTTTAAATTGGTCAAGTGGGAGCTTGGAACATTGATAAATAAGGGATAGTACTGTTTTTATTATTATTGTGATAAGTTGAATATTAATTTCCTAAATAAGAATCGCTTTACGTTTTGCCTTTCGAACACTTCATCTTAAATTTAAAGTTGCAAAACAGTAACGGAATTTACATAAAAATATTGTTGTAAACGGTAAGCAAATGAAGAAAAAGTTGCATGTAAAACTTTTTTAGTGACGTGCAAGGTTCGTTTATACATGTCTAATCAGTCCACATAATTGTGGACTGATTAGACATGTAACGGGTACCATAATTACAGCGCCAACAATGTGCGACATTGTGATAAAATTTTCTGAGACTTCAGTACATAGTTAGATTCGCATAGGAATGAGCGATTTAGTTCTAAATTTATAGCTTGAAATGTCATTGCTTTAAATACAATAATAAAACGGATTTCCCACAAGAACTGTACATCATACAAAACTAACTATTTACTGTTTGTTTTAAAGCATTCACAGAAAAAAACGCATCCACCGATATTTTTGTCCATTTTATTTTACTTCAATTACATAAAAATACATATGTTAGACCGTCTATTTACTCTACAGAAAAAAAATACGGGAATAACAAAACAAGTTCTTGAACTGACATGACAAATATCGGTTGAAATGTACATTTTATTGTTTTTATCTGCCCTACTTAATATGATATAATTTTATATATATTTATTTAGATAATATCTTTTTCTTATATTTAGCAATATTCTCATATTTGACTCCAATCCCACTCGATGGAATGTGAGATGCAGTCCAGGATGTAGCACGTTTGCCTAAAAAGAGTCTATCCACTGACAGAAGCAGTATAGGAAAATGCGGGACTTTAAACAATCACTGAAATATACCTGCCATTTTCAGTAAAATTTTAATATTCATCTAATTGTAACTGTTAGTTGAAAAACCCCGTGTCTTGATGTTCCAACCATATTATACACTGGACAACAATGGAAAAACAGCTGATTAATAGCATAGACACGTACTCTGCTGGTATGTACGTATGGTGCTGCTTGGCAGTCGATAATTTGAGACCTATAACCTGTGGAATTGTTTCCATAAGTTTTGATATGTTTTGTCGTCCAAGGCCACTTCAATTTGTGTATTTTTTTAACTTTTATCCATTACTGTTTCAGAATATCTCGTTTATGTCAACCTATCTGATAGTACTGATGCAGTTCAAGTTGACGCTGCTGCGGCAAGGCGCCAGGAAGGTGGTCAATGCCATATCCAAAGCCATCTTTAACACCACAACCACCATGTCAGATGACTATGAGGAAGAAGAATAAATAGAATAGCAGGGATAAGAGAATAAATGGTTTTAAATACTTAAATACATATTACATAAATAGAATAGTAGTTGGGAGGGAAAACTATTTAGTAGATGATTTATTTAATTCTAACAAAGAATTTTGGTGGGTATCAGTGCAGCAAGATAACTAAAGTAGAGAAAATAGTTCAAAGGGCGATCTCCTGCTAACTTAGACGCTCCAAGAAGGAGAACGATAAACGTGAATCACATGTTTTTATTTTGTAGCTCACATTATTATCATAGCCACGAAAATTAAATTAAATTTATAATTGTAAAATAGGTATCAGTGTTGCTCTCTGAAAATATTGCGTTTTCATTTTTAATTTCATATTTACTTACGTTGTTCTATTTACTGAGTATTAAACAATATATATGAGAATATTCGCTATCGAACGTAATGTTTTTATTATTAAATTTATATGAATAAAATTGAATGCAGGTTGAATTTCCACTATGCTCTTGTTTTCATTTAATTATCTCAAAAACTCAGAGACATGTTTTAAAATGACACGAATTGTATGCGAACGTTTTCCTTATAAATCAGCTGCATTTTAGTTTTATATAATACACAATGATTTTTCAGTGTGCATATAGTTTTTATAGGGGTATATTTCATTATTAGTACTACAAAATTTACACGGCGCGATGGCGCTAATCGGGGGAGGCCTATGTCCAGCAGTGGACTAAGAAAGAGTGATGATGTTGATGACTTTGGTAGGAAAAAAAAAACTTGATAAGTACTATAGGAGCCCACTCTCCACGTTGTAGGTTATATTATATTTTCGTACACAAGACACTAATGGTACCGTTACACACTCCACTTTGCACTTAATGTGATTTACACAGACCGAGCGCTGGATCTCACGTTAGCGCTTAAATCCCTCTCCTCTATCAGAGGTATTAGGATGCTTTTTTATTTATATGGGATCTCTTACTTAATGCGGTATGCAACGACTTTGGGCTTAAATAGAGATAGATATAAATATAACTTGAATGCGATTAGATTCAATTATAGAATGGATTATAATAAACTGATTGGATTTGATTTTGAATATTATATTAATAAAAAATCTCTACATAGAATTAAATACTTGGGCAGTAATAATTTTAAGGTTTTAGTTAAATTAAAATCGCCAGCAATGTCGGTTTTTATTTTTGCCAAAATATTATTATAGTTTGCCTAAAAGATTACAATGCATATCGTAATGAATTAATTGGGTTGGCAAATAGCTTTATTTTCCTGCAATTATCATTTCGTAATATACAACTGCTCTAATAACTCAATTAAGCATTTTTTTTTAAATATGTCCAATCAAATCATTAACGGCCTTCACTATACTTACTTTAATTAGATTCCTGTAATTGGATTTGATTAATTTAATTAGATTAATATTATAAGCTGGATTACATACTGGATTACTATTAAGTTTTCTCTAAATAATAATATATGTAGGTACCAGCTTATCTCGTTATCTTCGTCGCGATCTCGCTGTGATTGACAAAAGCTCATAAAGTTATTACATACACAATATGGAAATTTGGTATAAACAATCATCATCGTCATCATCAACCTGTCTTAATTCACTGCTGACTTCCCCTAAAGGAGATTTATCCATTATCTTCATACTGAACAAACTAAAAACACGAAAAATTATATACTAATAAGATAAATAGAAACGACTGCCTCGTTGTTCGAGCGGTTGCAAGCGCGACTGCCGATCGGGAAGGTCCTGTATTCAAATCCCGGGTCGGGTGCTATAGGATTTTTCTAATTTAGAATTTCTGGTAGTCACCCGGAGTCTGTTATTGTGCCCGGTGTATGGCAATAGGCTCACCACCTATTCCATGGGACTTAAACGTAACTGGTGAAACGTGGGAGTGT
>DWFV01000125.1:0-18028 GCA_018246775.1 Parelbella machaon machaon
ATTAAATAAACAGATTAGCAATAAAGGCTAAATAAATATGTGAGTTAAAAAAATGCTATGACTAAATTTTTTTGTATAATTTACAATTTAGTCATAGCATTTTTTTAACTCACATATTTATTTAGCCTTTATTGCTAATCTGTTTATTTAATTATCTAATAATAACACAACAGAACCCCTGGCGATATTATAAACTTAACCAATACCCAATGACATAACGGTGAAATATTCATGGTGGTAGCATACCATTTCGCCTGTTTTCCAGTCAAGAACATACAAAATACATTTTGAGTATCATAAAAAAGTACGCATAGATGACTTTCACAAACAAACAGACAAACGGTATGCGTCAGTGTTACCGCATGGAGATGCGAGAACACGCATTACGGTATTTGATTACGTTAGACCACTGGAATAATCAACTTTGTGACCGCAACCGCATTTGACAGACGTACTTAAATATAATAAACCTACCGTGATACCGTTGTACGGTATTAGAGGCATGGCAGTGGGAACAATGAAAGAACAGGCAGCAACCATCACCATACCTTCTACCGGTTTACCGTTGAAGATGAGTATCCTTCCATATTCCTAGGAAGAAAAAGGCTTTATTCGCAGTCATTGCAGCACACATACAAAAATCTACAAAATTGCAATGTACATTAAAAAAAAAAATTACATGTGTAAAGACTATAGAACACCACACAGGAATAAGATATGCCGTGGTCCCAGGTTTATTCACTGTTTTAGTAAATATATGTAAATTTAAATAAGAATATAATGATGTATGGTCGTTTTTCTATCTAATATACTCTTCGTAATTACTAAATTAGACCTTGCCTCTTAGGACCAATACTCGCCCAGCGGTAGTACAGGTTTTTGGGTACTTTGTATATACAATCAATTGCAAAACAAAACTCTACAAATGTAGAGTTAGGAGCAATATATACATTTTCCAAGGCACTAGACATTATGTTCATAATTAATCTTATTTCTTTAAATATATGTCAAGAGTAACATGTACATATGTACTTATAAACCAGCAATAAGTTTCTCCTCTGGATATTTAGCAGGTGAGGCGCGCCTCTACACAAACAAACGTGTGGAATCAAAGCTTAACGGTATTTACAACTTAAAGTAATTAAGATATTCATTCACGCACAAAGCTATCTCTATTGGTATAAGAAATATGTACTTACTTGAGCAACACTTAAGTATCTTGTTGGAACGTAAGCGATGAGTTAAGCGAGAACATTTTAAAAAAGGCATTATTGTTATTCATATTAATCTTATCATATTTAGTCTATTAGTGACAAGGTCGAATTAAAAGAAGGTCTTAGAAGCTGTGTGTGTGTCTGTGATCATGTGCGTCTAGATTATTTGGTCTTAGAAGCTGTGTGTGTGTGTGTCTTTGATTGTGTGCGTGTAGATTCGTGTGTGTAGTAACCATCTTATATCACGTTTAAAAATAAGGCCAGAAATATGCCCCACCTTGCTCTAGTTTACATTGTCATATGATTTGTAATCTCATAAAGCTTATATGTGTTTTGTGGTTCTATAGGTTGACACTAAGTTGACACTTAAAATATGATGCTATTATTTTTGACAACGAAATTCTTTTATCGTTTAGGTTCTATCGTTCGTCGTCGTACAAGTGGTCTTGTCCTGCTTTACATAGACTCCATTTGTCAAAGGTTCGTGATTAGCGAATAATTTAGAATTCCATGCGAAGAATGTTGGATGTAACACTTTGTGATCCGATTGATGATTCGAGTGGTTGTGAGCACCGCTGCTGATCGACAGGTCTTGGGTTCGATTCGCGGGTCGGGCACTATTGGATTTTTGTAATTAAGATTTTCCAGTACAAATTTCTAATAGTGGGTCGGAGTCTGGATTTGTGTCTTGTGTATGGCAATAAGTTTGCCACCTATTCTATTGTGGGACGTAAATATTACTGTTGAAACATGGGAGTACACTTCGTTCCTTTGCCTACCCCTTCACGGATTACAGCCGTGACTTTACTATTTTCAAATGTTATTTAGTTCTTATGACTTTAGTTATATGAGTGGTAATCATTGACGAAGTGTGTCAGTAGCGTTTTTATTTCAAAATGATTTAGTGCCGACGCTTTCCATTTACGCCTTAGATTTATCGATCATTCTTAATGACCCTCCACTTGATTGCACTCGACATGATTAAAATAATAACAGACTAATAAATTAATGAACATTGAGCAATGTTTATGTGTTCTGCATTGTAACTAAAATGTTACCATGCAATATGTTATGATTAAATAGATAAATTAGTACTCATAATAAAAGCTAAAAAAACAGGCTCCGTTTCGGTCCTATAGTAGATTAAATAAAATCTAAATACTTGTTAATTGGCACCTAATTACATCCAAGACATTCTATATAAATTTAATTTGATCCTATAGGTATATGAATAATACAACGTATAAGAAATATGGGAAACATTAAGACAATTTTAAGTAACAAGATTGATCAAAAAACCGAAGGTAATAAAAGAATAATGTGACTTTCTATAACATCCTTTTAAAATGACACCATGATAATCGAATGACGTATAGAGGATTCGCATAAAAACGTTATACCGCACTGTATGTGTCATTGCTTACGTGTCCATTTGACAGCTGAACTGTCAACGCATGACGCACGGAATCGTCGCGTCGCGCCGGCGTCGACGGACGGCGTTAGATTTTGTTCTGTTTTTGCGTTTAACATCATCTGTATACATACATTTTGATGCGCTGGTCACTATTGCTGTTAGACAAGGTCTTATGTTGAATTCGCTGCCTAGGTGTAGCGTTACATGGCGCATAGACGAACTTAGCATTAAAGTTGATTTATTTGTATAGTTATAAGAAGAAAAATAATACTGTTTCCATCGAACCTCTATTCATAGTCAAGTTTTCTGTGATTTTGTGTGACGTATAATATTGTACATATATGTACCTTTAAGTGTGTATTCTACTGATTATTTTTATCACGCCTTGCCCCTTACAGGGTAGGCAGAGAACACTGAGTACAAAATATATATATACCTGGTCTGCTTCTTTCGGTCGCTTTCGGAGACTTCTGACTTTGTTTGTGTCATTTTATCGGTATTTATTATACAAAGTCATTCCATTGCTTCTTTAATGCTCAACGAGTGTTTTCGGATATAAAATCTGCGATCAATGAACCTTAGAGGCAATTACCGAGAAACTGTTTCGACAGGGTCATCAGCACTTTAGTAACGAGCTTTCGAAAATAATGCTTTCACTAAAACTCAAGTGTTTACTTCCGTAAAATGAAAAACGACTAAGTTATTGGTTCAATGTAGGTTTGACGATCTAGTACTGGCACTGAGTTGCCAACCTATCCGTCAGTTTTTAAAGCCTTTTTTAAGATATTCGACAAAGTTTTAATTATGCTAATGTTCTCTAGAATCGTTAGTCGTTAATCGTTAATGAAATTTTTCTTAAACGGTCACTCTTAGAACAATTGATTGCGCTCAAAATTGCCTCAATCTACATGTGTCTGGATATTTAATATTATTTTATATACTATCCACCAATGACCACAAAGTATACTTGATAGCGTACTTAAAATATATCGAAAATGTGTTATAGAATTTTTGATACCCAACCCTAAACTACTGGTCTTGAAACTATTATTTCCGCCGGAGTTACCTGAGCTACCTCAAAATGGTACCTTTAAAGGACTCGTACTGACCTACACCACGAAACCCAATTGTCGCGCCGTGAGCGCGACGTCGCGCCGGCGTCGACCGAAAAAGGAGACGATGACTTACAATGGAAAATCAACTTTATTAATTGCAAATAAAGTCCATTTTAAAATATCATCGCGTGTTTCCTCATCCGAAAACAGCCCGTACGACCTCAGGCAATGAATAAGTGCAAGATATTTATCTTTAGCGTATTTATTATTGCAATAATATTTTGAACTTTTAACACTGTAAACGTGATATGTCGGGTCAGCTTAAACGTATTTAGTGTTAAGGCGTCAGGTAAGCTTGCGCTGCTCGTAAGTTACCGATATTTAGTGCGAACATTTAAAGGTTCTGTGTATATTGATAAGTACAGATTGTATTATATGTATACAATATAGGTTTATATTGAGTAAGATTTTTACATAAATATAGTTGTGAAAAATACCGTATTGTTTCTGTATTAGTAATTTTGTGTGTTCCATATAAATGCCTTATAAAAGTGTTACTATGAAAATGGTTACACACTCCATCCAATACCTTAAAATCTTTTAATACATATTTGGCGCTTTAACACACGTTTGTGAAATTCTATGGCAAATAAGTTACGTCTTACTTTCATATATAGTGTAATTTACCCCAAACCTTTAAAACATTTTGTTTACGTCATACAAAAGCATAGAAAAATATACCTCAGCGGTGACAGTATTCGTGTAAAATTAACTTTGTATTAATCGATTTTGTTATTCGATAAATTGGATTATTCAGTTCGGTTTACTTTCTAACCATCAATCTTAATCGCAATAAAAGGACTTAATTAAGTATATATTGTATATTGTCAACGATTCTTTAATGAGAAATCATAAATATTGTCCGGAAAGTGTTTCATCAAAGTCGTTATACCTTTTCATAAACTGTCCAACTCTGTGTTGTTTGAATTATAGTCATATCTCTGAATGATAAATGCCGTATTGATAACTATGTAGTCATAGTTATCATGTCATTGATAACTATGTAGTCATAGTTACGGTGATAAATACTAGTGTATTTATCACCGTATTTTATTCAGTTTTAGTTATATAATAACTGTTACCTTTTTCTAGTGTCGATAGTTTGCTAAATGTGGAGTTATATGTACATATATGACTAAGGAAAGTTATTAAAATTTTAGTTCTAGTTTTAACGTTTGACAAAATGTTGTAATCTCACAATATTTTTTTATATTTATTGTTTAGTTTAATAAGAGCTATTTACGATCTTCAATGAATGGCCATATATAGTTACTTACTTTTGTTTATGTAATAATAGATTAATAGATGTATTGTCTGTGTGTGATTTTATATTGCAATATTTTGTTATGTTATCAAAGTAGTAACACACATTAGATCATGTTTAGGTAGCGATCGACCTAGGATATAAAAATAATCATAAATACTTCCGTGGCATGACTGCGTACATTTTTGCACGCTATATTTTGTTATTTTGCTTTTTCTCGTGCAAAAATATATTTCGAGGTTATCTATACAAATTAATTAATTGTATAGATAATCGTAATTTCTATCATAATATTAATGACTACATTTCATTACATATAGGTTTAATACTAAGTAACAGCAAATATTATGGGGTATTTGGAGAATTCGAAAATCGTAGATATAAAGTTACGTGATTAAAAATACACTTTATTCCCGCTTTTTGGTTTTTTATGTTTTTTAAACAGCGTATCGAACGAAATACAAAGCTATTTCGTTCACATTAGTTCGTTCTAAATACGTCAATTGTTCTAAATCGGACCGGGATCGAATTGGATCAATAACACGGAACAACGTGTCAACGCACTGACGCTGCGGGTGCGGCGCGTTGTGGGCGGATTTACCCCCAACATTCTAATATACATATATTTATTTCAATTATTTAATTATTTATGCGTACAGATAAATTTTAATTATATTGATTATGTGCATAAAAACTTAAGACATAAGGTATATTAATTTTACTATATACGATATAAACAGTAAAGTAGGCAGTATTATTCGTTGATCTCTTCTAATTTAGATTCCAATTTATATGTATCTTGGTGCCATTAGTAATTAGGTTATGGACTTTGCCTTCTTACTTGCTACTTCGAAAACTATGACAATGTCTAACCACAGCTAAGATGACTTTGAGAAAGCTGGGAATGTACACACCTTTAGCTATCAATGCTCAAATAAAAAAAAAAGTAACATCACGTCTGTAGTCCCCGAAGGGATAGGCAATGGGTAGGATTGTAGAAACTCCCATGTTTTACCAGTTGCGTGATTCATATTCGAATATAGTGATCATAACTGCAATCAAGCTATCATTTCGATGCTTTAGTAAATGCTTTTAAAAAAGTAATGCACTGATTTATTACAGTGTTATGTCGAGTAAGTCGCGAGATTCATCAAGAAAGGAAATGTTTAATCCCAATGTTGATCGTTTAATACTCGTAACAATAGGTACCTCTTGTGGATGACATTTAGGACACTTTAAAGCTGGCGAATTTCGTGTCGATCACTGATTCCTGTTCCCAATAATTTCCAACTGGAGTATCAACCTGGCATACAAAAACATAATGAAACAAAAATTAATATTAATTAATGACAGTTTCGACACCTTTTCTGCGACATAAATACGTGTGTCAAAATCGACTCTAGTCGTAGCTTCCATCAGAATTACTTTATTATAACTATTTAATAGAATATCAACGTGTGATTTCAACATCCGCCAAGTTTCACAAAAAATAAACCAGGTCTCAAATACGCGGTCGCACGATGTTGATAAGATAGAGTTTGGTAAATATCTCGTAATGAATTACATATTCATAGCTCTCAAGGTAGTCGTGTTTATATTGTATTAGACTAAAACATTGAACTCCGCAGTGTTCGTGAGATAAATTTTGTAACACGATCTATTACATGGCAACATTTACGTCTAAAACAAAATCGTGTGAACTTTTTTATTTTGGTCATAACGAGCCTAAGTATATTTAGAAATAATCCGCGCATATGTTCGTGTATCTTCATGCACTGCCCTAACTCTCACAAACGACACATGCGCATGCAAACAATATGTAAAATATACTCTTCCATATGTAGCGCTGTTTTTTTTGATACAATTAATTATTTTTATTTTAATGTTAAGGAATATATTTTTTTCATTTCTAACGACTTGTTACCTACTTATTAATTGCGCCTGCAATATTGAAGAATTCTTATGCAATATTTTTATTTCAGATTCGAATCTTTGCGGGAACTATTCAATAATGTAAATAAGAATCTCGTATCATTTTACGAGGTAGAAAATATGTGTAATTGTAAATAAAAACTTAGTGATAGATATACGGGGAGTTCAATATAGCAATTGTATTATTATGTCGGTAATATTTCCATTTGTTTGTCCCTTATGGTTAACCTGTATTCTAAAGTGTGCGAAGTTGCCAAGTCGCAATTGGTCAACTTAGCAAACTATGACCTTAACCCTTTTCGTTCTAAGAAAGAGACCAGCATCCGACAGAGGAACGATATAAAGCTCGATGACAATAATAATGATGATGGTCTACCACTGAATAAATATTTTTGTAGTAGTAACGAAATCAAACTCTCTTGAGTCTTCTGAACCTACCTACACAATTCCTATTTAATTTTACTGACACCTAGTTATTGACTGTACTTTGTGATCAATAGGAATGTGATCATTATAAAGCAAATAGTGATATATTTAATACCTAGCAGTTGGATCAGTGATAATGACCTTGATTATTGAGACGGAGTTTGTGGGTTCGAACCCCACTCGGAACAAATATTTGCGTGATGAGCCCTACCGTTGATTCTGTATATTAATGTAAAATTATCCGTAGTGTGTGTTTCGAAATGTATCTATATGTAATTATCGGCTGTCTGTTAACAACAGTACAGGTTTTAAATTACTAATGGTAATTTAAGTCATAAAGTTTTTTCATAATTCTGCTCAACATTTACTGACAAAGTCTAAGTTTTGTTTGCTTTTCGTTATAAACCGATTCTTAGCACACTCTCCCATTGCTTGGTACAAGTAATAATAAAAATATGGCTAGACCATTATCTGCATCACCGTTCCCATAGAAGCCCTTGGCCCTACCGAAGATGTTACCTGCCCCTGCTTATTTACTAAAAATACATCGGTTACACGGCGAATAAACACGGTGAAACCCGACCGATTTAAGTTTCCATCAATTTCTAAAGACACCTTAAGTGTTCAAGTCGTATCCGCGCGGCCGGGTAGCATGCGCCGGCGCATGCTCGGATGATTTCCTCTGTCTGTCAGTCAGTTGCTCTTGAGCATCGATCGACGCGCCCGTATATCAGCGTGTCGCGTAGATCATTGATCGTAGAATTAAATTTATTTTGTGATACAAGTGATCCATTTTCGTTAAGTGTCCCCTCGCAGTGTAAAGTTGATCGCGCACAGTGGATTAGTAAATACTGACTCTCCGATTTTTAATTCGGTACGTCTTATCCAAATCAATAGCCATCGCTGACTATCTGAATATTATCAATCCGAGGCGATAGTGGTTCGGTTAGCATAGGTAAGGTTATCCGTTTTTCTATGTATTTATGTTTGGAAATACTCTAGTCGATTCCGAATGGTTAAATGCCGAAGAAGCAGTATGTAGCGTTCTATGGCAGACGTGTACTAATATATTTACCATTGGCAACCGTTTAGTATCATTCGTAATTCTATTAACAGACGTTTATGATCTATAAATATTATTATTTACATAACTATTTGTAACCGCACTATGTTAAAAAAAACATCATTATTTCTTCAACGTTTATCTTTTAACGTATTATTCATTATTATAATTATATCATCACGCCAAGTCTCTAACGGGATAGGCGTCGGGCACGTATCGCCAAATGAGTGTATCCTTATAGATTTGACTTGCGTCTACATGTGTATGTCACTCTATAATTGCTTATATCATTTATAAATTGTATGTCTAATTTCTGTGTTGGATTTATTTTTTGTTACATACATATCATGACCCAGATAACCGCGGAATTCCCTGATAAAAGAGTCAGAAGAAACATATTGTAACTTGTTCATTATCTGTTGCACCTAATAGGGAAGGCGCTTTGGAATATCTTATCTTAGCTACCGATAATAAATTATACGTAATAAATAACAATATTTTATTTAGGATTTAAAAGTGCATGTACAGAATATATAAGAAAATTAAACAGAATAGTGACTCACACTCTATTCCATGGGACGTATGTACAAGATGAAAAGTGAGATGTGTCCCTCCTACCTACTCCTTTAGAGAAATACAGGGGTAATATTATGTTAAACAAGTTAGTAGTTTTGCAAGCAATAAACTGACAATTTACCTACACGCAGTATCTAGTCGTGAGCTAATTTGACAGAAGTTAACGCAGTACTTCATCGGGTTTAGAGTTGTCTGTAGTTTTGTAATAGACAGGTGTGATGTATTTAGTATAGGCTTGATTTAAATAATACAACCATGAACATAATCATTTTTACCTTTCTACATCAGACTGTTTGCCTACTGTTGGACATATAGAGCTCTCCTATAAGGTATCCCCAATAAGCGTCATCGCGACTTGTTATAACATCGTTGAATCACACATTATATTGTATACCGTGTTATAACTTAAGGTGTGTTGAACATATATTGTTTCCATGCCGCTTCATAACAAATAAATATTTATTCGTATGATATATGTATGTGGTTAATATTAGTTTATATGATACAATGCCATAATGTAAATGCCTTAATTTTAATATACTCAAGGCGTGGCGTTTTTATATCTATCATAAATTCAAGTAACATGTCTATATAACAATCCGAAACTCTCACGAAGACATTGCCCGTTTACCTTAACGAGCGAACGCATTACTGATAACGATAAGAAGAAATCTCCGGAACTCTACATTTTCGGTTTCGTGTTAAGGATCGCTTAAAAGCGGTCTTAAACTCTACAAAACAAGAGTACGAAATTTTACTAACTTTTGCTTATTTTGAAAAAATATCTTATAAGCTTTTTTTTAAACTTTTTCTTTTTCGTCTTTGTAAACGTAACGTAGGACGCCTTCTAGGTAGCTGTAGTGACGATATACGCAAAGTGGCTGGCAGCGTTTGGATTCGAATAGCTGAAGATCGAGCTCAGTTGCATACCACTGGAGATGCCTATGTCCAGTAGTAGATGGAAGTAGACTGATGATGATGATGATGAAGATGAAACTTTATTTTTGACTGTGTGGCCCAGTGAATAGTGGACATAACTAAGGTTCCAAGGTTCGTAGGTTCGATTCTTACCTACGATAAATATTGATGTGATGAGCCCGGATAGCTATTTATTGTTTAGCAGTAAAGAATATTTACACAAAATAAATATTCAAGTACTCTTCATAATGTACTTAAATTTATATTACTTTTTTACTCGTTCAATCTTCCTTAACTTTTTATTAAGCCATAAAAATTCTTAACAACTACGTCAGATAAACGTAAACGTCAATGTTCTGTGCGTTATCAGAGACTAAATATTACTATTTAAATACGTCCAATGTTTTATTTACATGTAAATTCTAATTAGTGATAAAGGTTATTTAAACGCTTTGTCTAATCATATAATAAAGTAATGAAATGAAATAAAAATATGAAATGTTTAAATAAAGTTGTTATAGAAAGCCTTGCGGTTAAGTCTGACCGTTTAACTTATTCGCAAACTATAGTACAAATATGTCATAGCGTCTTCGGCCCGTGGCTTGAAGTGCGATAATAATAGGCGCAGGCACTATTCTAACATGTGCATCATTTGTATACCTTACACAAATAAAAGAAAGGACTGTTATGCCGATATCGATAAACAGTTTTCAAAAAATCTAATATCATGATCAAAAAGCAACTCAAAGTATGCCGAGATGCCATATATTCAGTTGTCTGGCACGCTTTTGTGCAATTTCGGTCTTTTCTGTTTTTTTTTTTTCATTTTTATCTTTTACCGATTACCAAAAACAGACCTTCAGTAAGTTTATTCATAACTACATTTTGTAGTGCTAGAGTTACTAAGTAGAGAAACTACTTTGCAGTAATAAATGCCGGGTTTATTGCTCGTCGAACTGCCATCTTCGCTGTTATCTGCTCTATTCTAGTGTGTCTCAAGTATGTCCGTTTCCTGTGCGTTCTCGTACTCTACTCCATCAGTTATGTCATATTATATGTACTTACTTAATAATAAATAATAGTTTGAAACATGCAGAACACGTAAATGTATTGTGTAATGTTTGTTTGTGTTTTTAAGTTTGTTCTCTACCTTATATTTATATTGTACTGTAAATCGTATCTATATGTATATAACACATATTCTGATAACATTCGGGAATATAATATTTTAAAGAAACCTATAAGCTCTACATTCCGGTAAGATTAAAATTCTATGTATTGTATCATTTTTACGAAAATTCAATTAAAGTAAAATAAATTTTCAACATACAACTCTACTGTCTACCCCGATGAAAACGTTCAAATTATTAGTATTTACGAAACACAATGTTCGTGCTCCAAAAGTCGGTCCTAAAATGCTATGATGAATCACCACTATTGATTTATTCCATGTTATGGTTAGCAGCGGTCTGTTGTCTCTACAAATATTGGCTTAGTTCGAGATATGGTCGGCGGACGGTTGCATACTCTATCGTAAGGTCACGATCGGAACATAGAGTTGATTCTATCTATTCTAAACATTTGTATATGTACCAGTGTGTTTCTGGCATGTTTCTCTACCTGTTTAGCTCGAGGAAATTGATATGATATTACACATTGACAGGCATTTTTGTACTTGTCTAATTTTGTTGTTTTGTAGATAGCATGTTAAAGTGTAAAATAAACCCTCAAATCACGATATTTAAAATACTGTTATTAATATTTTTGTCGTTAGGCGGGCTTATCACATCCTTAATTTTGTAATGGCGGTGATTAGAGTGGTCTAGAAATAAATCAAATATTTCGTCGTAAAAAACATAACAATATTTTCAACTTTTAAATCAAATGTAAAGTATGTTCATATATTCTCTTTTGATTAAACTAAACATGTATTAATGTTTGCGTACATGACATAAAGAAATGAACTCTACATTGAAGTTGCTGACATAAGCTTTAAGTCAGAGCTTTTTAGTTAGTATTCTAATTCCTTGTATCTCATAACGTACCGACCATACTTTCACAACCTTTGTATTGTCTTTTTTTATGTTCACGTCTGTCTTACCCGTTTGTCTTGCCTGGTGCATATGGCAATAGGCTCATTACCTATTCCATGGGACCTAAACGCAATTGGTGAAACGTGGGAGTTTACTGCACTCCTCTACGTACCCCTTCAGGGATTACAGGCATTATATTACGTTTACGTCAGTCTTACCCGAAGGCAGGCAGAGGAGGATAGGTAGAGGAGTGTAGTACTCTCCCATGATCCACCTGTCAAATCTACTTTCTAACATGGAATAGAGAATAAGCCTAATTCCAAATACCGAGCACAAATGTGGGCTAAGAGGTACAATCCCAACTCGGGAATCGAATCCAGGACCCCTTAATCAACAGTCGTGTTGCAGGCTCTTTCGCCAACGAGACAGCCACATTGTTGGATTTTTATTGTCTTACACAACACATTCCGTTTTCCCTATGACGTAATAGAACATAGTTCTAGAAAATGATTATTATGAAGTTGTTTATATATTTATGTAATACATCTTGAAGAAAAGTTATATTAGCTCACGTACAGCGAAGGAACGTGGACTGATTCGTGCAGAATTATTATATTTCAACAGTGTCATTATTGTTAATACCCGCGGTGGTATTGTGTAATAAAACATTTTTATATAACCGCGACATAACAATGTGGGTTATTTATAAGCGTACATAAAAGAAAATTGTGTTAGAAACTTTTTATTTACGCTATAAATGATAAAAATTCCGTTGACTTGTTAATCGTCTAGTAACTCAACATTAAAATGCCAATACAATGCCAAAGTGCATTAAATAATTCAATATCTGCATAGATTGAGCTCTCTACATATCTCTACCACCTCTCTATCTTCTCTTTCAGAAATGTTTAAGTTTAATTTGTCTGACGAACGTCATCTCAGAGGTGTTTCTTTTATCAATTTTGAAGAGTTTCCGGCACTCGAGCGCACCGGATGGGAACGATTAATTTTAAATCCAAAGTTCCGACAACCAGCAAAAAATACACTAAGATATTACTCCGTTTTATCGTTCCCACAAGACTCGTTTAGTCTTAGAACTATTTCGACTTTAACTTTAACGTCTTTTTCGTTGTAAAAACTGCATTCTATTAACAAATTAGAGATATTTAGGTAATTGATGAGGAACATGTTATTTAAAGTTTATTTTCGTTTACAATTCTTAGCATCGGTGTGCGTGTATGAAGAAAGTGATAAATTCAGAAAAAGAAAGTCAGTCCTTTAAAGATCTTCTGTAGATGATATTAAATATTGGCTGCTCTCTACCCACCCTGTAAGAAATCTGGCGTGATGGTATAATAGAAATCATTTTATAATATTCTGCAGATACTATAAGTTGCACTTTAATATGTGTATGTATATGGAATAATATAATGAAATCTACATATGTATATCATTGAGTATTTAAATAAAAAAAAATCAACACACGTCTAAAAAAATCTATGCAGGCTGTGATAGATGGATTCATTCGTAATTTGATGACCGAAGCTACTTTCTGTATTAAATTTCAAATCATTCGCAGGTAGGTTAGAGTTTCCATTTAAACTTTAACCGTACCGATGTAAACCTACACGTCCCTTTTGAAATGTAATGTGTCAATTTTCAAGAAATTGTATTTCGTGTATCAGGTGAAACATGATAGGACATTTGATATACGCAAGCAAGGGATCTGGCGTGGCGTTATATTAATAATCATAGTTTTATATCACACTCAGCTATTGCATTTCGATCTTTGTATTTTTTGCTTCTAGTCTAAAGACTCGTTTATTCATTACCCTTACTAGCACATTTAATGTTGTGCTGTTGGATACCGTTCTTCTTGCGTAATGAAAACATTAAAAGTTATCATAAGCCGCGCTATTCTAGTTATGAGAATCACTAGTCCAATCTTCATATATTATGTAGTACTCATTTAATATGTATATAGTATTAGATGTATTGAATATTTCTTCATCTATCATATCTACGATATTTTAAACGAGAGAGAGATTAAAAAACAGTGGTCAAAACGACACGGACACTTCGTGTTGTATTAAGATGGGCCCAGCCTTAAAAAGGAATACCATATGAATGATATACGTAACATCACGCCTGTAATCACCGAAGGAGTAGACAGAGGTGTGTGTACACTCCCACGTTTCACCAGTTACGTTTACGTCCCACTATGGGATAAATGGTGAGCCTATTGTCCTATATAGAGCACAGATCCAGACTCCGAGCCACTACTAGAAATTTCCACTATAAAATCTAAGTTACAAAAATATGTTTGGATGATATGTTAAAGGATATTTTCGTAAAGTCCTCGTCTGAGCGTCAATAGCGTGTGAGTATGAGCAATGTAATTTCTCGGTATTGCGTCGCCGTTTCCGATAAGCTGACAGCTTAATAAGTCGCTTACAAAACCAGTATGCTGGCGTCGTTTCGATCAATAGCCATTTTTTTGATTTTGCAATAACAAATACGGTGAGTGTGCGACTGCTGCGGGGTGGGGTGGGGGGCTAATTTTTTGTTATTGTAGTTATCCAATTATCTTACAACTTTATAGTTTGTAGTTCAGTGTAGTAGAAATTTCTGGTAATATAGCCGTGCTCTGTATATGGTAATAGGCTCACCATCTATTCCATTGTGGGACGTAAACGTAACTAGTGAAACGTCGGAGTGTTCTGCACTCCTCTGTCAATTCCTTTGGGGATTACAGGCGTGATTTTACCTTTTTTTATTTTTAAATGTAACAACTATTTTACTATATGCATTTATTTATTACTTTGTAATTTAACGAGGACCAGAAATTATAAGTTAATATATATGGTTTGGAACACCTAGCAAGGCCATCCGATCCTAGAGCGGGTAGAGTCTGCGTTATCGTAACGTATTGTCAGACTGATAAACACATATACATATAAATATACATTTAATGTTAAACAAGTTCAGAAATAACTAAACAACGATCAGATATAGTTATGGTACCTCACAAGTAGTCTGTTATATTCACGAACTGTATTATATTATAAACCATTGTTTAACATTTCACGCCATACGCGTAGTGGAGCACGTGGTGTTATCTATTATACAGTTTCATTGTCATATCTCCACTAGTTTCAATGCCATTGTTCTGTGTTAAGCTACTTGTCGCACTACGAGCGATTGACCGATAATGTATATCATATAATATTATATAGAAGTTAGTTTATACATGAATTGTAGTCATATTGGTGTTGTATTTTCGTCGGATTCGATTTATACAACGCAATATATAGCGTCTTATATGTCTATTCAAGTCCATTGTCTGACAATATGCATATATGTGTTTATATGTTTCTATTGAATGTGAACAATATTTTTTTATAAAGACCAAATAATATTATAAATAATAATAATAATTGACCCATTTATCATTCCACTGTTGGAATATGGATCTCCACTGATATTGAGAGGGTTAAGGCCATAGTCTGCCACGCTTTCCAAGTGCGGACTGGCAGACTTCACACACCTTAGAATTGTTTTTTTAATGAATCCTTTGTTCTGTACTTAATAGTCCTTCACTAAATTCGTAGCTAAGGGGTAGTGTAACAAGGGACTAAATGAGTAAATTTATGACGCTTGTCACTGCGGGTTACCCGGCTTTTTTTGCTGCTTTTTGTTCAGCTGACCATAATTGTCTCTCAAGACGTGTATAATCTATTGTTGTCGGAGTCACATGGCTTATATAATAGAGTTTAGACTCTCAACGTTTTATTTGCTATGTTAAACGAAGTGGGTTTCTATTTTTTTTATTACCCACTGATCTAAATACTTGTGATGGTATACAGGAACAAAGTCAGGCGCTGTGTTCTATGGACACCATTAGTTATAAACTTAGTTCTAACTGAAATAGGACCACTGTCTTACTATTAAATGTTTCGTGAGTATTTTACACATGATTATATATGTACCGGCTTAACCATGACCACTGTCATTACTGAATCCTTGGACGACGCGTTTTCTATGTTTATGCTGAATCTAATATCTTAATTAAGGTCCTAACATGAGTGAGTAACAGACGTGTGTACAGCAGACTAAATTAAAGCAGACCTGTTGTCAATCTGTCGCAGATCTAAAGTCAAAGTTTTCGACGAGAATTTATAACAGTTTTTTAATTATAATAACGCTGAATTTATTTATAATAACAGAATGATGATTGGAGCGCCTTCCGAATCAAGGATAATTTACCAACTGTTCAAGAGTTAATTGCGGCCTGCATAGTGTAACTCTACGGAATACTTATAATCTGCAGCCATAAATATTTCCCCAAGAGTTGTTGATCTCGTTTTCAGTCAACACTGCATATTTAATTCCCACTTTACTGCGTTACAAAAAAGATTCTCGTTAATTTATATTTCACCATTTCGTAAGAAGTAGGTGCCTTAAGCGATAAGAAAGAGTGTCGAGATTGACAAGTGCTTCTAACACTGAAGTTACTCAAGTAATAAACAACAATGTGTACTGTGTGCGCTGTGTCGTCATATGTACGTACTCACATTTTATGAGAATCTTAAAACATACGTAGTAACACATAAAACATGTGACATTGAAGTGTTTCAATTAAAGTAAAAACAATTGACTGTGAATGAAATTCTTACTTAAAGTTATTGATTTTTTCTAGACGCTTCTTGCCAGTATTAAAATGAACAGCCTGTCGAAAAATTTATTAAGGCGTAGGTATGCATGCCTTCATATGCAGGTTTTCGGTGAACCCACTGGATGTTTTGCTTTGTGAAAAATAATACTAATGTTTTTCAATCAAGAATGGAAACTGGAAAACTTGTTGGGCAATAAATGCACGTTAATAACAATAAAGTTGTTTATTATTATTACTTGTGTATTAGAAGTTATTGTTTATTATAGGTATATGATATAGCAGATATAAAAAAATGTGCGTGTTAGGATAAAATGTCACTTGCTATAACGGTAAAGGAAAACATGGCGAGGAAACCTGCACACCTTAGAGTTTACGAAAAATAAATATTTCCGGTGCGTGAAGTTGGAAGTATCTATCATGCCTGAGGTTGCATCTGTTATACCTTTGCACGGTACTTGACAAAGACTTTGTTTATTCAAAGCAATATTGTTGACTTTGTTTCATTGGTGGGGGGCAGGTGAGGCAACGCAGTGAGGCAAGTTTTATCGGATTTCGCCAGCGGATGCGAGCTCCTAAACAAACGATCGGAAGGAAATGTCCGTTCAATCGTGTGTACAACTGTTCAGGTATCAAGTTGGAGGTATTCGTACCGAGGTTGTGTGTATAAACTACATAGATAATTAGTATTTAACACAAATTTTATGTACAGTCAATTCCTTAGAATCTTTTAAAAATCGGTTTTTTAAAATAGGTAGTTGTCGTACTGTACAAATACGTCGCTGATCCGAAGATATAGCTCGCTAGTTTGAAAAATAATTGTATAGTTGAGATAGCAAAACATGAAAACGACATGTAATTTTATTATTTTCTTGCTAGATGCAAGACAACTTAGTTAAATCTAAAGGACTACAAATATCACCTAACGAATATACTACCCTTACTAATATTTCCATTACTGCTGACGCAATCCACAATGATTAATATTCATTTGGCGTGGAACACAAAAATATAATCTTTTCGCTCGCTAACCTTACGCAATTCGGTTCACACACGTGACATTTCCATTGGTGCTACGCTCCATTACAATCAATATATAATGTACGAGTCAGTAATCCCCAGAAAGCTCGGTCATCTGCCCTTGTAGAGCGTGATTGACGTGCAAATTAAAAAAAGTATCTTTAAAATGCAATTACTTTCCATTTCGTTGTACAATACAATGTGCATAGCGTGAGGTACGATTCGTGTAAGCTGACTTCATAAAAGGTGATTCTCAATTTGACCTATGTGTTTGTATAGGTCTATTCATGTGTCTCTTAGTAATATAATAATAATAATCGACCCATTTGTCATTCCACTGTTGGAATATGGGTCTCCTCTCATATTGAGAAGGTTAAGGCC
>DWFV01000126.1:0-18018 GCA_018246775.1 Parelbella machaon machaon
TTTTCTAATTCAGAATTTGTAGTAGTGACTCGGCATCTAGAATTGTGCTCGGTGTATGCTTATACGCTTACCACCTAGTATGGGACGTAAACGTAACTGGTGAAACATGGAAGTGTATCTACTTCACTCCTCTGCTTACCCCCTCGGGAATTACAGGCGTGATGTTACGTTTGTAATAGTTAGTAGCAAGCGTAAATTTTATCCACTTCTAATGAACATTATCTCATCGCTTTGACTAATGATAAATTAATGTGTAATTAAGATTCAGCAATAATATTTCAATGTTATTTAATATGTTATCACAAGACAAATTCTGAGACAATTTATATAAACTTTATTTAATTATTATTATCGATTATTGGATATAATTTAATCAAGTGATAAATAACAAATAAAGTGTAAGCAATAAATAAAATAGAAACAACAAAATGATAATATCATTATGTGTAAACACACCGCAAAATAAACTGAACGTGGCGCATTAATTATGTATATAGTGTTTAAACAGAACATCTAGCATTGATCATAATTTAGTAATTATGTTTATGTTGTGTGGTCTGTCTGTAAATATCACGGAAACATAATGCACCGCTAATATTTTTATTGTAAATATTTCTGTTGTTTTTGTCGAGCTATTCATAGCCGCTCTGATCGTAACGCAGGCATGTTTCATTAAATATTTCGTCATTGTGTATATAAATACTTGTATAATTAATAGTGTATATGATAATAAGAGCCTTCGACGACGTATTATAAATGAGAAAAGAATAAACGAATAGGCCAACCTATATAAAGTACTTAGAAAATATGATTGCGGTCTTGATTCGTTTCGATATACGAGTCTCTACTCGTACTGAAGTTATTCTTAACAGTCTTACATTGTCTGTAAGCTACACAGAGCACACTAAGTTCCAAGTGAAACAACGTAGTAATATTTCTGTTGTTAAACTTCGGAAAGATGTTGGTTTCATTCGAGCACCACCTGTGTACTATTTGTATTTTCAGTAAAGATAATTCTATAATAGTACAAGATGGAGGCAGGTGAACTATAAAAGTTTGTTTTAATCAAATATATGTATGTATCTAATTAAACATACAACAAGCGGTATTCTACTCAAAACTCCATTAGCGTTATATTAACAGAGAACAACAAAAGATCGGACAAATTTCCGGACAACAAATTTCCGAAATCGTACAAGAAAACAAAAGACATTTTAGTGTGCGCAGATGTTATTAATGTGTTTCATTAGAACTGATCGTGGATGCATAACAACTGGAAATGTTTCATTCATACATACGTCCGCTAATGTCTGATTGAATAGAATTTAAAATTACGAATAATGTTTTAACCGTTCTCACTAGATTTTTAATAGTTTTTTTTTAAATGGGACTATTCTATGGGACTAAAACGTTACTGGGGAAATGTGGGAGTGTACCACACTCCTCTGCCTACCCTTTCAGGGATTACAGGAGTGATGTAATGTTATATTTGTACATATAAACTCGATATTCTCACCCACCTGCATACTTAAGTACATTCTCATGTAAACCCCACATGTATTCTAATTATCAGTTATAATCGTTCTACGTTTAACGTAATTTCATTTCAACCTCATTCCCGTAACTGCGCTCTTCCATTATCATGCTAATTCCGTGGCAAAACAATGGAACGAAATCACGAGCGATGTTGAGAATAACGCAACTAATTCCGCATCTCGCGTCGAGATTCCATTTTGTTGAGATTTTTTTCTGTTCCTTGTGTTATTATGACTTATGGTTTTTTTTGCTAAGTATTATACGAGTACATGGGTATTAAAGTGGCAAGCTGGAGGGCGTGTGATTATATAGTTAATATAGCTTATACATGAGTTTGATTTCAAGACTGAAGACCAATGCTTGATTAAAGATTCGTTAAATACAATCAGAGCTTAGGCGTTCAGAAAATATTTATGGAATTTGTTAGTTTCGTCGTATTCCGCTATCGATCCTATGTACTCTATCGTCTAATTGTTTGTACAATAAGTCGATCTTGCCGCACCAGCGGTTTCAGGCTTCATAAAGATATATACAGGTATATTTTTTTATTTGTTTTTTTTTTTTTTTATTTTGCGACATGCAGCGTAGGATGTAGTATTCTTGTCGAGAAAGCGTCTATTCACTTTTTTATTGAAAACTGACTCACGTTTAAATTTAAAAATGACGTCGTCAGCGAGTTCCACTCTTTCGCAGTCCGTAGCAGAAACGATCCCGCAAATTGTTGCTTCCTACTCAGAGGATTGTCTATAAGATGTGAATAGTATGCAGTACATCTGGAGGTCATATGGTAGAATGGAGCAAGTGGAACCAAATTATGGAGCTCTTGAGAATATTCCTAAAAATGTGTCCGATAGAAAACTGCAAGTCCAGCAACTCTGCGTTCGTTCTCAAGGTTATGCAGTTTGGACTGCATAAGTTTGTCGGTACCACATCGTCTGGCATTGTTATATGACTGCTATATCAAAACTGAGAGAACTCTTTATCTGCAGATTGATGGCTGTAAATAAGAAATCTGCAACGCTTTACGAGTATTTTAAAGAGCACGTTAAACAGTCGATTGTTATTAAAACTAAAAATGCAGTAAATCGTACTGAAGGAACCCGGTGCAGTACTTTGCACGAATTCTTTAATCGGAAAGCTAGATAATGAATAAATAGATATCATTCATTTAAGAAACAATCACTTATTACTAGTATGTATAATGCATGTCATAAAACGTCACAATGACATAAAAAACGTTAAAAAATCTTCAACAAAATGGAATCTCGACGAGACTTGCGGAATTAGCTGCGTTATTCTCAACATCGTTCGTGATTTCGTGCCATTGTTGTGTCGCGGATTTAGAACGGTAATGGAAGAGCCCGGGGCGCGGTTAAGGGAATGTGAGCTCGAAATGTTATTACTTGGAACGTACCGCGATTAGCAATAATAATTATTATAATTACATCGGTCATAAATGGAAGTAATTAAGGAACTAAACGTCGACAAATTTGCACAATATTGTGCGATTATAATGTTTAATATGAACAGTCAATTATGAAAGTAATTAATATTAAAACGATGTCGTCAAAACCAGCCTGAATAAAGAAAAATTAACCTAAAAATAATGTTATTAAGACACCGAATGACACACGTTTTTTATTGATCATAAAGTTACGAGCAAAGTTCGTTGGCCTCATGAAAACGTTGCAGAAATGGTCGTAGACAGTGCTGCGTGTCACGCTATGTCATGAAATCTCGAATGAGCCGTACTAAGCTTACGTGTTTCATAGACATTTGTGAATATGATGTTGTTTATACATTAATACGATATGCTATAACAAATATTCACCGATGAGCTTTAGATATAAGTACGTGATACCATATCAACGTTCTTTTTTATCCAATTATAGTAGGCTTACGTTTGGCCGTGATTGTGTTTAACGGAAAGCGCAGGTGGGTTTAATATGGAGCACGCATTTCCAGGAAAGGCCTATTCACCGTTACTTTGAATAGCCTCAGGTTATAAAGTATCCAGAAATACAGATGATGTCAGTGTATTTCACTCCTTCACATGTTCCTTATACATTCTATGATTAAGACAATTCTAGATATCCTGTAGTTAAAATAATACTAAAAGTATTTAATTCTAGGCTTTTGAGTAGGTACATAGTAGGTCACATTGCAGTGCTGCCCATTTACTGGTGCCTTTATGAGTATTATATGAGTATTATAGTAAGTCTACAAAATATAATATGATATATTATGATAGCTTATAACATTAACGGCCAACTTATGGTCTTTAATCGCGAATAATGTTTTAAGTTTCGCGTTGCGGCTCTTTGCAAATCTTAGTTTAAAAGAAAGTTATATTCATTAATATTTATTGTTGTTTTTCCTTAGTATTGGAAGTTGTTTCTCGTTAAGACTTTTATTAATTGATTTTTTATAATTTTTTTCTTTATACTCTGTACGAATATCGCCATTAACACCTATGAATGTTTGAGCTGACACATCTCGAACATTTTATTTCACATCTTACTACTTTACTACCTGTTGTTGTGTTCATTTTGTTCACGAAACATTTGTGTTGATAAATGATGATAATCATGAATCATGGTTTTTACAGCTGAAGGTTAGAAGGTAAGCTTTTGTTTGAAGATTTGGGTTCGATCGCTGCATCCTATAATAATTTTTTTAATCTATATTTTGTCACATTCTTCGTTCCTATCTTATTAGTATAGATCGCTAAGAAATTTTATTACAAAGTTATTTTTATTTTCATGAAGACTGAAACGGAACGGAGCGAACCTATAACATGGAACAATTAATAACTGTTCCTTTGCTTAATTAAATTAATTACAGCGGAACAACGGCGTAGATGTATCGCAGGTGGAACAAAATTAAATGTTTACTTGAGAAATTCGCTTTTCTGTTGCGGTTTTTGTTCTAAACACACTTTAAATGTGTAACATTACTTACACCACTGCGAATATAAAGTCATTAGAAGAGCAGCAGAGTTTTTGTGTTGGATAAAACTCAATTAGCGATACGGGTGTTATCATTTTAACTATAAAATACTCGTAGATGTATCAACGTTAAATATTAAGCATCTTGCGTCATTTTTACAGTTTGTCACTATAATAGAAACTTAAGCTATTATATTTAGTGGCTATAGACACAGGAAATGGCAACTTAGAAAAATATAGAAGTATATATTTACAACAAAATCCTACATATGTGTTGCCCACCCACAGTTGTAATTTTGTAATTGAAAACAATATAAACATATCATCCCTAAATTTTATATACGAAACAATAGCCATGAGTATCTAATTTAAAAACAAAGCGCACCTGGGACCCTATAGGATGTTCTTGTTTACTTGTCCCGACACTCGCTTAAATATTGAGATACTAACATTGCTGGTTGTTGGATCATTCTATTGATACTTGCTAGCATACATTTTTAAGGTTCCGAGTAAATTCCTCTCTGAAATCATCTAATATAGTGTAGTCCCCGGACATATACATATATACAGTATATGTTTTCCAACAATGCGATTTATTAAATTGTCACGCCACCTCCAGAAGAAGGGTTCCCTACATGTAATCTAATTGCTTTTTCTTATGAGTTGTATATGGAATTAAATATTCGAGTTCATAAAGTTATATTCCCTTATGATCCCTCTCACTACAGGTGAAAAGAACTAAATGGTTCAAGAGCACTACATTGTAAGTGGAATAGTGAAAAATGGGACCGTAGATGTATCCAAAACTTAGTGACCAATTTTTGTTTTATTTGATAAATGCGATAACCAATGTCTCCTTCTAATATACTTATATGTACATATATAATTCGATTTTTACATACCTACTGTAAAAATTGCACTTCGGATATTTATTGCCACAAATCAAAGTGAGTTAACGGCAGCAAGTCAAAGCATTTGTCTCCGTGTTATTTGCAAATAAAAATTCCTTAATTATCGTCATCATTATCATCCATCATCATCAGTGAGCGGTCTTAGTCCACTGCTGGATAGGCGTTTCCTACTGAGTGTCATTACTCCCTCTTTTTATCTTGCCGCATCCAGCTTCTGCTTGCAGTTGTGCATTTCCTACCCTAGTTACGAATTACGAATAACCTAGACAAGTTTTTCTACTTAAAATACCCACTTCAATTCGTTTAAAAATGTTTAATAGCGTATGATTTTTATTGTAAACGGACCTGAAGGGTTGTTAAGTCTGTAACTACGAAGCTAAGCGGATTCACCTTGTCTATAAGTTCATTGAATCTTCCATAAACTTTGAAAAGCTTCTTGGGAAGATTAATTATTTCTAGAGAGACGAGAGAAGTATCGATAAAAAACTTTTCTTTCTAACCAACTTAGTTTTTATTTCAGTCAGTGCTTGTTCAAGTATTTATGTATTTAGCAATAATTAATGGAACGTACGAAAAGGGAAATATTTCAATAAAATTGTGGTTTTACTGTTAGACCTAAAAAACAATGGTAACCTAGTGGTTTATTATTCAGCGTCCCATGTATCTATGTAAAAACACATGCGTATACAAAACAATTCATTATCATCATTAGCCTACTCCCGTCCACTGCTGGACATAGGCCTCTCCAATAGCCCGCCACTGAGCTCGATCTTCAGCTCTTCGCATCCAACCACCGCCAGCCACTCTGCGTATATCGTCACTCCATAAAACGAAACAATTATTACATTTTAAATGCGTATATAAATAGCACCCCAGGTCTATTAGGATAGAGATATTCGGCGCTTGACGCGCTCTGCCTACTCCATAAAGGATCTGGTGTTATGATGAAAAATTTATAATTAATTAGAGTAAGTACAATAAGGGAATATGATCAATGTACTGCCATACGCCTTATCATGAAGTAGAGACATTAGTTACATGATTTCAATGCTCTTAGCTTCATCACGAACGAAGCGTGACTTGGAAATCGATGAGAGCATGACTGTATAAATTTACGGTGATTGATATACGGTGAACATAAAACGGTCCGAGAGTGAATTTGTGAGGCAAATAGTACGAGTACATATGTATATATGCGGGAAATATTACTAAACGTACTACATATATGTTATATCAGCAAAGAAATTCGAAGATACATAGATAGCTTACTTAGTAACAAATATATAATATTAATTTTAAAAATGTCTAAATAAAATTTAACATTTTCATTTCTTCGCACAATTTCGAAACTTATAATGGTTGTCTACATACTTTTCCGTCAAGTGGCTGTGAACAGGATAATAATAAAAAAACCTTTGACTCCATAAACTTTTAATGGTATAGAAATTGATGGAGACTTCATATTATGCTCAAAATTCCAACAACATAAAGATCCTTCCCGCTTACTGGGAAATTTCTAAGGCTTAATGGGTTAATGACTTTGGGCTTTTGTATGTGGTGGGTTTTCGTAAAATATAGTATTATGATCAGGCAAAAGAAATGAAGAAAAAAAAACTAACAGCCCAAAGCAGATAATTTATTTGGAAATAAAAATTAAATTTCTCGTTTTTAGATTTATTTACACAATATGTCGATTTGCTACTTCGCGAGACGAGTAATAACTTCTGGAAATGTTCTAAAATATGTTTTATAGGGTTTTAAAAGAAAAGCTGAATGATTTCCGGTCACTTACTTCACTGTTTTAGATTTCACTTCTCTTCCGTGCTTCATGAAGTGTGCCGGAACAATTCCCTCAGGAGAGTCAACAGAGCGACATCTTTAGTCCTTTCTCAGAAGATACGTCTCAAAGAAACTTGATAACTAAATGTGTTACGTATGCACAAACGAAAAGTTTCCCATTCACTGTGTTTGGTGTATTCGGTTTTTTTTTTAAGGCTTGAATATCAAACTAAGTTTATAACGAATTGAAATGTTATTTGTGCTCTTGCACGGAACAAGTCTCACTCCCTCCCATTACCGTCAGGTAAATATGATATACAGTGTGAACTAACATCAGTTAGAGCTTTTCGTTTTAATAATATGGATACCATTTGCTTGCCCTTAATAAGTTGGAGATTGCGAATGGCTAGCCTCGTCCCAACTACCGCACCCTTCCAGAATACATTAGTGTTACAGATCCCTTTGTTATACGTATCAGAACAGAGGTAAAATTGTTAATTATACTGACGCGTATGCTATGAATGGATAATGTTTAAAAAATATATTTTTATAAAACCCTATGTCCAGCAGTGGAACGGTAAAGGCTGATGTGATGATGATACAAGTTGAATTTTTATATCCTGTTGCTTTCCTTTATTTTATACTAATTAATTTTTCTGTAAATAATTTTAACTAACTAATTTTTAACAAATTATTTTTTATAAAAAATCATTTTTTAATTTTATCATTCTTATATTTGTCTGTATTGACATATAAAACTTAATGTCATGTGATCATATCCATATGATGAAAAATATACAACTAAATTGTAATACTAGTAAATACCATATCAACAATACATTGTTAACAACACATTTTATTTATTGTTGTAAGTCATAAAGGTTTTCGCATGAATTTTTATTTTAAAAATTTAAAATTCAAAATTAAATTTTAAAAGGTTTTCGCATGAATTTTAATTTAATTTTAGATTTTTAAAATTTATCCCTAATCTTGAGGCGAGGACTTCAATTCCGGACATAATGAGCATGATTACTGATCATACTGATCACTTGCTTTAAGATTGGAACCTAACAATTTAAAGGAAACCTGCGCGCTTGAGACCTCCTCATACCGCTCCATTTTGTGTATCTGAAGCTGCTAAACTACATTCAGTCAGGGAACACTGGTATTAATCCTTCGAATGCTAATAACCATATTCAATGCCAACACCCATGACCAAAGTAGCAGGGTAAAGAGAATCAGAGAAACATTCGCGGATCTCTATTTCCGATTTAAAAATGTAGGAAATTGTTGTTACTAGCCGGTTCTGTAAAATCACATTTACAGCGGTGATCTCGTTTGGTTTTCAACGAGCTGGCAGAAGCTATGTAGGAGTGCTTATATTGCAGGTGGATTCCAATTTCAATTTAATATTTTTTCGCTGTGTTTTTTTTTTATTTTATTCTGTCTTTCCGCCGATATTCTACTCACAGAAGCTAGGGTATGCGAGTTTATTGATAGAGACAATTATTAGGACAATTTTTATAAAAAAAAATCAGGCTCGTCTGGGAAGATTTAGTAACAATTAAAAAAAAAAATTCGGTGTTTGCCAGGATACGCATATTGAAGTTCTCTGTCACAGTCAATAAACAATAGTAATTAAAATTAGACGTCTCATGTTTAGTTATGAGAACTTGCATTGATAAGCTTTATAAGTAAAACTACAGTAACGTAGAAACTTCGACAGTTCTTAATGACATTGCAGTGTTAAAAATGTAAATATACATATTCAGTACACATAACAAACATTAAATATCTTAAAATATTTATATTTTAGATGTTTATATTGTTTGACCACGACCACTCTGCCAAGAGTGTCATGGAAGAGAAGAAGAATTGTTTTCAAATGACGTTTGTAAACGTACCGTCCGTTCAATCTGGACGGACAAACAATATTTGGATTAAATTAAAATAAGGTATTAACAGTCTCGATGGTGAAGTGGTTGCAAACACGACTGCCGATTGGGAGGTCCTGGGTTCAGACCCCGGGTCGGGTAGCATGTGATTTTTTCGCACTGGAAACGATAGAACAAATATATGTACGTCTCATTCCGTGTAATATGCCAATTAACTTATTGCAATGAAATTTTAAATGAGATATTTATTTTATATAGCAACACGCACGAATGACTTAAGCGTAAAATACACATTTTTAATAATAGAAATAGTTTCTTACTATGAATGTAGGACATAATTATAATTATTGTTCTTTTGTAATTTAATCTTTATGTATTATGAATTGAAGCTAAAGGTGTGATGTTCAGAAGGACGAATATGAACACTGGTTATTTGCCCACGTAATACTGCGATATAACAACCTCAATGTATGTATGTTTGTAAAATAATATATGTTATCAAATTTGCAAAGAAGTGTACGTGTTTCCGGGCTTAAAACACTTTACATTACCACCAAAGGTGTTTTGAACGCACGGAATTATAGCCTCTATTATGTTACCAAAAAGTGCCATTTTCGTGGACAGGTGCGAAATGAGGTAAGATTATTCAAGCTAGTTTTAATGCACGTTGCTACCGCTAAAGCCACGCAATGATATATAGGTCGACGGAGTTTCTAGAATTCTACCTCGTTAATATATGTCAGTCTGTTTACTTGCCGCGTTTCACTCGTACCGGAGGTATTTTCAATATTTTATCTGGGTATGTTAAGATTATTTTGAAAACATTCAACTCAATGGTATGCATTTTATATCAAGGATATTAATATTTAATTTTCATTGTTATAATACGCTGATAACTGTAAATATTGTTATATTAATCAGTAGAAAAAATCCGAATCGCTGCGTCTAACATACGGCCTGACACTCGCCGACCGCGTACGTAATTCTGATGTAAAATAGATAAAAGAGAGTATTGGTGGAAGAATGATGGAGCGCATGCTCCGATTGTTTGGACATGTTGAATGAATGCCTGAAAGAATGGCGTAGGTGCCGAGAGAGACCGAGGTTAATCTATGTCGACCAAATAGTTCAAGGTGGTGTGAATGGGGAGTCAGAAGTATCTAAAATAATCGAAAATGCATGAAATGAGTAATGAATCTAGAAGTGCGGCAATTCTGCAAGAGTAGAAGTATTTGACATTCCGTGCCCTCTGTTTACCCCGTTAGGGACCTAGCGTGAGGATATGTAAAATGTATGTTGTGTGTGAAAAAGATCCAACACACTAACAATTTAAAGATTGATTTCATGTAAATGAATATGCATACATTTTTAATATTTAATCGGGAACAGAAAGCTTTCTATCTTTTTTTTTACATCGAGTGGACGGAGGAGCATGGCTTTATTATAGTAAATATTATATACTAAAAGAGTGGAGACAGCTAGGACTTTTATACTACGTTTAAGGTACACGTGAAACGAAACAAAATACATATTTAATATTTATGTTCAGTCTCAATGTCAGTTAAAATAGTGTGCGGTGAAACAACAGCAAAAAGTAGGTAATTATAGACGTACACTTTATGAGATAATATGTACATAAGAACCTCAATTTTCACACGTAAAATCTTAAATGATTACGGTTGACTTAGTTACAAATAAACCTTTGAGCTTTAATTTGATACATTTATAATTAAATCACCATAAACATCATCAGCCTGTTTAGGTGCAGCGCTGGACATAAGTCTCCCTTTCAGGGTTTTAGTCTATAATTACCACGTATCATTGAGCACTGAGTAGGTGGTCAGGGCATTTAGCCGTGCCTAGGTAGGCAGCGCCATACTGCGATCAGTCAGCCACAAATAGCGATTTACAATGTAGTATTATTTTAAAAATAGAATAAGACAAAAAAGTGCAATATAAATAAGATGATTAGTATACAGATTGGAAAACGAAACTCCAAGACAGAGAAGTAACAAAGACGTCGCAATAAATCGGTATCATTATATCAATCTCGAATAAAAATAGCCCGTAACAGCCGAATTCATTTCAGTACCAGCAAAATTAATGCAGCTTCCAAGTCATACATTTTTATTATCCGCCATTCTCTACAAACGTTCTTCTTGGAAGTGGAATTTTCTACGTCATGAAATCTTTATCTGACGCAATATGTTTTTAAACCGCGCGCACACATTTTTATTCCAATTAGAATGATAAGACAGAATTGACTACGGAATATAACTAATAAAACGTACCTCTCCCTAATTTAGTCACGTTCGGGCTTAATGGTTTTAAAATTGCTTGTACCAAGACCGTGCCTAGGTCGTACCTGGGCGTACACGAGCGTACCTGGGCGTACCTAGACATACATAGACCGCAGTGCCTGTATTGAAAAAAAAGGTTAAAAACCTTATTTGCTTCGAATTCTTTAGTACAGTACTTTAATATCTTAAAAGTAATTCTGAAAGAACAAACGATTTCACATGTATCGTCAACTGTCAAGTTTATCTAGAACAAGCATTTAGTATGCGGCTTTACACTGAAATATTCATAGTGCACTGTATTAAGACTGCTATTTCATTGTTTTACATAGTACAACTGATTGTTTCTCACCACTTGCTATAATCGAATCAACAACTGCTAATTATTCTTTGAAGTAAATCTTGTGATCATTACTCTTTTTGCCAATCGAGGAGTCAATTTTGTCGGGCATAGATAATTCTGACGATACGAAACTAAAGCATAAAGTGTGCGGTAGACTTAAGGCTCGCTTGAAGATTTGAGTCGAGTAGTTATTAATGTAACCAGCTTAACGTCGGAAACCACACACAGGTCGGCCACTTGACCTAACAGCGTTAACTTAAGCCTCTTAAAGTTTTAAAATGAAAGTGTTATTCCCTGGCTAAACGTGGGCTGATGGCTTTGGCGAGATTTATAAAATTTCTGGAAATTTGTACTTTAAGAAATCGTGTGTGTGTGTGTGTGTAAGTTTTATGATACAAAGGAACAAATTTGATGCTGCAGGATTTACGACCGACCTGAAAAACCCCTTTATACTCAAGAACGCCATTTGGAATAAAATGTATGGTAAACACTACAACAAACAAGATTCTGTTGTTAAATGTTAAGTGTAGAATTTCTGTGAAAGGATTTAAAAACTCATCATAGCTGCTAACTTAAATATCACTGTAGCTATAATTTAATACACAAAATATTGATATAATAATTAAGCTGCAGCTATAAATACGAATTTATATGCAATTCCGGCGAAAAACAAAAGAGTATTTAATTAATTTAGGCGTAATTTTTTGATCGAATTTCAATGTTACTATTCGTAATTTTCGTTGTCCATTATTCTTAGCAATCTATTTAATATAGTAAGTAGAGTAAGATGGAAGTTTAATAATATTAGGAGTAATACTTTTGTTGTTTAGTTTTCTTGGACTATTTATTTTGTTATAGGTATTAAAAAATCGATATTTAGCTGTCATTCCTGAGCCAGATACAAATCTGAAATATTTATTGAATCCAAAAACAACAGTTACAAAAACTATTTTACACAGACATGGAATTGCGGGATATTACATACTACATGGTTAAGTATTTTAATACGTAAAGGAAATATTATGCTGCAAAATCTAGCAAACAAATGTGTCAAAGTATATGCAAAATTTGTTTACCTTTTCACGTATGTATGTTTAAATTCTAGTACCCAAAGCCTTGCTATTTTGTGAAACGACAAGTCGGCATGAGATTACGTCGCCACGTGCGACTGTCTGGCAGCAGACGTACCAGAGGTATCAGTCGTGAACGCTTACGTAATGGATTTCGCTCTCTTTTATTTTTAGAGTTAAACTGAAAAATAGCACACGTGGCAGGATCAATCTGTAAGTGTGGGCGGCAGGCGTCGACCGAAACTTTTTAAATTGGGGATGATGTAATTCGATTTTAGAACATTGTCGATAGCAAAATCTATGCGAGTAAAAATAAGCCCAAATGAAGAAGTGTTGCGGGTCACAGTAACTTGCAAATCGAATGAATGAACCATGCAAAAACAAGAAAGTTTGACCTCCCCGCGCTTTTCTAAATTTCACTAACTATTTATAGATGAGTGTAGTCTGACATTGACTGTCTTATATTTCCTCATGGTCATAGGTCATTTTAGCGTTCATTCAGGTTATGTAGCAGGTGATAAAATAAAATTTGTGAATTTGAATTTGATGAAAGGTTAAAGCGCTAGATAAAAATTTGTTATTATCATTATATCATCTGCACTTTCTATCTACTTACATACTTACAATCTTTTTATTATCAATTTCACTAAGCTAATAATAAAAATACCAAAGTCCATTAAAACCATTAAAACTGTGATCCTCTAAGGCAGTAACTGAAGTTAAATAAATGAGCCTAATCTATAGAAGACCTAATTATATTTATATATAGTTTAAATTATAAATTCTAGATTCTGAAGAACTGGTTGGCATTCCTTAAATAAAATAAAATAGCATACATATGGCTAGCTTAAAAGTTCTACGGCAAACAAAATTATTTACTCGTTTTAGACCCTCTAAATTGTAAAGTTCAGTTTACGGTATCGTCTTAACGAAATTAATCATTAACGAGAACATTGTGCTCCTGCGTTTATTCACTAGATGATTTCTGATCATAATCATCATACTGTAACAGTTAATGACTCAATATAGGCCTACGCCAATGAGTACCATAGTACTTTATCCTCTATTTGCCGAATCCCGAGAACAAGGTATGAGCTTCGGGTAGGCGCATTCGTATATCGTCCCACATTAAACTTGTCAAGTCGCGGCCTCCACTGAGTAACTCGTTTCCCTAAACAGTTGTTTGTTTTTCGGTAAATGTTTTGGTCAGTTTACAACCACAACCTGGGGCTAATTGTTGTAATTCTTCCGAATTCTATCCTTTTCAGAATCGTCGAACTAAGCGCGTCATATAGTTTGCCGAGTGACTTTAAATTGGTGGACTCGTCACCTTCACGTTTTGACTCCACATGTCACGACATATAGGATGTACCAATTTTCAAACATCGCTGTATTATTGAGTATAACACCGACTAATTTACCGGTTAATTAGCTAATAGGGCTCAGCTTAGTCCTCGTTTTAGTTTCTCTTTCAAGAATTGTATGACTATCTGCATGATCTGTCGTCGTATGTGAAATTCGAAGCAATTTCATGACAATGGCTATTTACGACAACAGACTTAGAATACTCGGATCGAACAGCTCGTAACTAACGCTTATAATATCGATCTATGTATAGTTCGACGCAGCCTTACGTCATTCTCAGTTGAGAGACCTACCAATTTTCTATTTTATCTTGCAGATGATGACGGAGAATTTCTTTACACTTTTACAAATACATGCTATATTAAGAGTATATAAAATACTCAAAACGGTCTGTTGTATTTAGAAACGAAACAAAAAAATTTAAAAAAAACATTTAGATTCATTTATTTCATCGTTCGTGATGAAGTTTGTAAAGGATTCTCCGAAATCCCCCCTTCTACAAATCTATTAAAACATGTCACATAAATGTAGTTTTACTTTACTGTTTAAACAGATATACGTATATTATTTAAAAATTCCTCGTAAACCTTTTTGTCCATTAAAAAGGCTGACGCGTTGCGCCATCGGCATATTTATTCAGTTGAAATCGTTGTAAATACAACGAAGCTTTGACATCGCTGAACAAAGATAAAAACAATTTTTAAATAAACATATGGCCGTCAGCTCTTACCCGCGCCACCGTCATTTAGTCGAATTGCCTCAAATCGCGAGGCTTACATCTCATTTACCCCATTTTTACGATTCCAGAGGTGGTTCAAATGAGTTTGCCACAAATTGGTGACGTACACTTCGACAAAGTTCCTGTAACCCCATGAACGAGTGTTGCGGCATAAGACGGGTCATTAGAGAGAGAACGATATCGAAGCGGCGTTCGTATGCTGTCTTGCTTACAATATTGTTATATATTATGCAGCATAAACGAGATAGCATGCAAGCAGTCGCAATATTCGTATCCATGTTTTATTGCGCAGTTTCTAAAAGCAAGCATTTTAAATTTCATGACATTGAAATACAGTTGTGCTCGGGCTATAAAAATGAATTGGACTTTTATGTGTAATGCGTAGTGCTTTTTTATTCCTGAACATATTATGAGCGACGGTTCAGAAATTACAGTCAAATTTTGACCTATGTCGTAGAACATATGTATGTTTTCGGTTTGTGCGACTCACCGCTACACTTGTTTATGGTGATTCAATTATTGTTGAAATAATTTGACCTTTGATTTAAAGGATTAACAAACATTATAGCCCTCTCAATGTTACTAACAATATTTTCAACTCGTGGTCGGATGTTGATATCCATGGTTGGTAGCGACCACTTATTACTGCAGTCTGTTCTTTAGATATTCTTTAAAAAAAATTGTTTTAAATAGATGACCATACATCATAAGCCAATCTCATACTGATTTTTATTAAGTATCTTAACCACTAGGAGCTTCTGATGGACTTTCATTCAGTTGTTGGTAAAGACAAAAATAAGTCAAATATATAAATATATTATAGCTTTCTACTGGGTTTTACCTGTCAATGTTTGCGGCGGTTTAAAGCTTTTGACGTCCGGTATGGACACGTGGTTTATTTACGAACTACAGAAAGATAAGGTAAAACAAAATAAAAGCGTGGTTAAATATTGAAGTGTTCTAGAACTTGACTTTTATTTTTTTGAGAAATTCTTACAATGATCCGCGTATTTTGTGCAGCAAATTCTAATTTTTGTCGCACACCCTTTAATAATAATTTTTATTATTATTCGTAGGTATAGAATACATATTTAATCATTTTAACAATTTATTAGTATCTTAAAGAATCTAAAGCAGTGTTACTATTAAAATTAAATCCATTATTCATCATTTATGCAGGTTAGTTATATGTACTATCGAAATTATCAATTTCCTCATGATCACGACAAACCCATATCACCAGTTAAGACTGCAACATTCGTAGTTTTTCATAATAACGAACCCATGAATAGAAATACTATCTACCCGTTTTTAAGCTGTGATTAAAACCTTACACTCTAAAGACGTTGTAAGTTAAACGCAAGGCTTCATTTAAGACCTCATATACATTACACTATACTGACAACTATGCAATAGGTGTCCATGAAGATGTCATATAGATATATGTCAATATGAAAAACTTATCGTCGTTTACAGTATCATATCTTCTACTTTTTACATTATTGAATATACGTTTTTGGATACTTCGAATCGTTGTTGACTCTTCTAACGGCTGGACACAATACGTCTGGGCGTCTAGCGCCCTGAAAGGATTACTTACTCTACTCCCCGAGGTGTGCTTTAAAAAGGATTTTGTTACATGCAGCGTTCGCTGTAAGACATTTCTTAAAAAATACCACGATTATACGCACTAACAAACATGCCACCTTGCTTATTAGTACAGTAAATAATATTATTACTAATGTTTTGTTACGCAAATGTATTGTAGAATTCATTTCACTTACATATCTAAAGTGCTTTTTTTATTTGCGCATTCTCGTATTAACGCCAGTGTACAATTACTAATTTATTGGTTAACAAACGTTTGGTTATAAGAAGACTAATAATGCAATTAGTTAATTTTCTCTAACTGGTAATAACATTATGTAATATGCTATTATGATACTAGACCGCCGCTTTACATTTCTAACCTCTTCATACAAAACAAAATGTTATTCAAATGTAATTGCCTAAACATTATGCATAAGGGCCTCTTGCTTCCTAACAGATTTAACCCTCACCTCATTGAAACTGTGTAAATGAACAGCGTAAATTACTGATGAAATATTTTCCTACTGTCGATAATAGATGGCGCCACATGTATTTCTGAAACGTGGAAATAAACTTATATTTTCTTATATCTTTTTAATTTAATGTTTTATTCTAAAACACAATTTCGATTTAAAAAAGTACTTTTAATGGTTATTAGCTAGTCCTAAACGAGTGTAGCGAATTTTAGTATGTATTTAGTTTTATTTATTTCAGCCGGTCTCTAACATTAAAAGTCGTAAAACGGCTTTTCATAATACACTGCCGCTCAAGTCGTATAGTCGCCTAAGCACAATACGTCTGGCCGTTGACGTCCTGAAAGATGCATTTTCTTCCCCCGCTATTTACAGCAAGCGTTACTAAAAAAATGTACCAAAGAAACATCATAAGCAGTGTAAGGCTATATAGGTAGAGATTTTCGTACAAAATGTGCACATTTCACTTTAATGCAAGTACAAGTTTCCAAAATAAGTTACGTACGTTACATGTTTTTTAGTTCAATATATAACAATATTACGCCTGTATTTCTTCGAACAGTTATAGTATTCCGAATTTTTGAATCTTATTTATTACAAGCCTAAAAACTGAAACCAAAAAAATATTCATAAGCAGTTGTCTCAGTAATGTTACATTTATATCGTGTACTTTTAAGGATTATGATTATATTAATAATGTGGGTAGGTAATGGGATAATTTCATAAATTTTTATCTCAGCCCAATATGAGTAACGACTGTATTATGGTCACCAGAAGGTGTATTATAACTATTTTACGCTTCCGTCATATTTATAATCAACACCGGCGACAAAAAAAAAGAACATAAAGTTATATATCTGACATATCCCCGACTGGTTTGCAGTTCTGAGAATAAATCTATGGTACTTTATAAATGTATGTTTGCAGACGATTATTTTATAAAATTCAAATTCAAATTCAAAAGTTTTTATTCATTATAAGGTACAAAAGTACACTTAATGAACGTCATAACATATCTTATCCATCAGTGGAATAATTTATATATTCATCGGCTTTGAACGCCTCTTTTAGG
>DWFV01000127.1:0-18016 GCA_018246775.1 Parelbella machaon machaon
TTGTATGTGCTGATTTAGCTGCATACTTTGTTCCTTAAAAGGAACTCTACTTTTCATCACAATTTTAACTGAGAAAAACTCCAGAATGTCAAGCTTGATAATTCAGCTTCTTTCTAAAATCCTTTGTCCTATGTAATATGTAATTTGCCAGTATAGCTGTAAAGTCAATATCATTTTTTAATATCTACAGATTAAATGGAAAGATCAATAAAACCGAGTTAATGGACATGCGGGCTCGTCTGCTACTAAACATAGGTGTTGTACAGGAGCATATAGGTTACTTCGACAAAGCCATAGACTGCATTAAAAAGGCCATCACAATATGTTCCAATCAGGATTTATATGAGGTTCTACATAACTGTTACATGACGGAAGGTCTGTTATATAGTAACAAGATGAAAGATAATGCAAAGGCACTCAGTTGTTTGAACAAAGCTTTGGAAGTTGCCAGTCGACTGGAGGACAAGGTAAGTTTGTTTTACTTAAAAAATATTGTGGCAAAATAATACAGCAGTATTTTTAAAAGCTCAATACATATATATTTATATATATATTTATACTGTATCTTTGGTCGAGTCGTTGCAAACGCGACTGCCAATCGAGAAGTCCTTGTTTCAAATTCCAGGTTGGGTATTAGTGGATTTATTTAATTTAGAATTTCTAGTCGTGACTCTGAGTCTGGATCGGTGCCCTGTGCATGGCAATAGGCTCACCACTTATTCCATGGGACATAAATGTAACTGGTGAAATGTGTGAGTGTATTACACTCCTCTACCAACCTCTTCAGGGATTACAGGCGTGATGTTACGTTTTTTTTTTTAAATATATGTTTCTGATTAAATATATGTTCTTTAACTATTTATATTTTGTGTACCATATATCACTTTGAAATTGCATTTGCTTACTATGCCAACGTACGAATTTATTTACTTAGGCTTACTGAACATTTTTCAGACAAGAAAAGTATGTGAAACTCTTTCATCAAAAGCAGACATTTTATGTAAGATGTCAGACTATCAGAGTGCTAAACAAGTACTCCTTAAAGCCTGGAAGCTAAAGACTCCCGATGAAGAAGAAAGAGAAAATATTGAGTCTAACTTAAGAGTTGGTTAGTTTCCAAGTATCAACATATTTATTGCTAATTACTCTTAACATTTTTAATTTCGGAGTGTTGTGTAACTCTGACATAATTTTTTTATAATAATTCATTGTATTCTTAAACAAGTATTCATTTGCATATACAAATGCATGCATTCACTTTCTTTTTCTCTCAACTTTTGTTCAAAGATAAAACATTGTCTAAATGTTGTTAAAATATTTATATGGTATGTTGTTAAATATTTATATTTTATCTTTCTGAATATTTTAATATTAGAATTAATTATATTCCTATATATCACTATCATTATCTTCAACATGTCGTAAGCCCTCTGCTGCACAGAGGCCTTCCCAAAAAGTTTTTGACAAAAATATAATCCCCATAATCTCCAAACTGGGCAAGTTCATTGGCGATCATGGAAAACAGTTTTATGCAATATCTATGCTCCTACCCATTGTAGGCTAGGGCTTTAGTTTAGCTTAGCTAAGCTGTCGTCTACCACAATCAGCAATTCATAGATAAATATAAAATTTTACAATGTTCTGTTGACAGTTGCAGCCATCTGCTATACAGAAGACCTGCTCATATCAACAGACCCATCAAACCACATCACATTCAAGAAGCTATATGAGAAGCTAGGTGATGGTGCATGCCAACTGAAGAACTATGCCGGTGCTGTTGAGTACTACCTCAAAATGTTGGACCATGCTCAGTTAGCTGGAGACTGTGGCAAGACACTTATTCCTATTTATGTCAGGTAAGGTAGTGAATAGAATATGTAGACTATCAATGTTTGCTGTGAAAAATTGGTGAGTGATGTATACAATAAGAGTAGTCCAGTTCATTGGAAGATCAAGAATTTATGTTCTAAATAAGTTCATGGTTTGCTTTGTGATATTAGTCCATTAAACTTCTTTAAATAAAGACTGTAAAAATAGTTAAATTTTTATTACTAACAAAGGCTTAATAAAATCTGTTTTTCATGTAATTTTAGCTTGTATCAGACATACAAAGACATGGGATCCTACTATGATGCACTTGAGTATTACTACAAGGAATATGAGCTGATAAAAGATATCCCAAAAGAAGCATTCACAACCCTCGCAAACATAGCTGAAGTGAGTTTTCTAGCCAAGAAGCCATATGACCAAGTGGAGAAGGCTTGCTGTGATGCTAGAAATGCAGTAAGTAATATACAAATTTGTTAATGCATCCCTGATAATGGTCAGTCATTCTATTACTCTCCATTTTAACTCTATACATCTGTACATATAAATAAAATTGAAGAGTCAGTTTGTAATATTAAAATAGAATAATAAAATAAAGCTTTTTAATGAGTCCATGTGAAAGAATATACATACACATAGAGGAGAAATTTTTATCTGCCTTTTTTTGCTTTCGGGTCATCTCCGAAACGGCTGAACCGATTTCGACCGGGTTTTCACTGACGCGAATCCACGCGATCGAACTCCCGAGCACAGCTAGTCTAACATAAAAGTTCTAAGACTTGTCACTTCTATAGTTTTACATATTCTATTACATCTGACATTATACTAGACATTAATCCAACATTTATGATAACCATTACTATAGCCAAAGCCTAAAGGAAATTAAAAAAAAAATGTTCCATCACTTTTAGGCAAGAGACTGGAACAAAAAGAAGTATGAAATTCGAATACTCAAGAACTTACTTAGGTACCAAGAAGAATACTGTGAATTTGATAAAATGGAAACAACTAAAGAAGAATTGAAATCTTTGGGCTACAACAACAATTTAGAACATTCTGAGGATGAAATGAGTTCAGCGGGTGGTGATGACGAGAATACCACAAATATTGGTGACGACATATGCCTTGAAGATCTAACTGGTAAGTAGTAAATTTTAGTGGATTATTGCAAATTATATTGTATACCCGTCATCTACTTTTCAAACAATGAAATCTTTTACATTGAAAATAGGGGTCCTGTGTTTGATGAGCAGGGTATTATTGGATTTTTATTTTTCTAACTTAGATTTTCTAGTAGAAATTCTTTGTAGTCTCCTGAAGTGTGGATCTGATCCCAGTGTATAACAATAGGCTCATGTGTATCATGGGCAAATGTGATAGTGTACTTATTCTTCTGCTTACCCCTTCGGGGATTACACGCGTGATTTTACGTTTTACAGTCGTTCTAACATTCCTATTATCCTTGTAGACGTGTTAGTGATGAATGATAATATTTTTTTTTTAACATTAGTGTTGAGTAAACTAACTGAAACTAAGAGTCCTGTTCCAGGTCGTGAGGTGACTGTTGCTTTTGTATTTGCTACTCTCTTCAGATAAAAAGAAATTATGTTTGAAGTTCCTAACAACAATATCCATGTGTTTTTCAGACTTATCAGACACTAATGAAGAAGATATTTCTGAGTCCAAAAGAGAAACTAGAAGACGAAGCAAAGGATTTGCCATAAAAAAGAATATGAAAGGAGAAACACAATTACATGTTGTAAGTGTTGAATATTTTGATGATTATTAAAGATAGAATTATAGTCTTAATAGTAAGGTTGTAATAGTTTTCACTCAATTGTAGTTCGATTATATAATTTTAATATGGGCTAATTGTAATGAAAAGGTTGACGATAATGTATAATGTATAGAAAACTATGTCTTTATTGAAATTTTGCACACATTTTGCATATACTTCTAGAACACAGAAATCAGCAATATTCAAAACATGATCACCTAATATGTGTGTGTAACAAGACACCTTTAACTTTGCTTTTTATTATTTCCTTAGGCTTGTATATCGGGAAATAAATTGTTAGTTGAACGTCTAATAGCTAAAGGCCATCCAGTGAACATTAGAGACAATGCGGGCTGGTTACCGCTGCACGAAGCTTGCATCCACGGTCATACAGAAGTGGCCTGTATATTGATTAACAATGGAGCTAATGTCAATGATCGAGGAGGGTCCAATTGTGACGGTAAATATTTAATATGGACACATTCAAGGAATTCCATGACTTCGTGTTTATCACAAGAACTAAATATAAGTGTACTTTCCTCTTTCTGTAGGTATAACACCTCTGTATGATGCAGCAAGCAATGGCCATCTAGAAGTTGTACAGTTGCTTTTAGAGAAAGGAGCAATACCATCACTGAAAACTGACTTTGGGGAAACAGCCATCCAAGTTTTACAAAAATGGCGAACTGGCACTATCCTGACAAGAGACGAAGAGATCTTATACAATAACATATGCAATAAAATTCATAATACGGTTGATAAAACTGGGATCGATAATGCTGCAGATATTTTTCTTAGGTCTAAATCAAAAACTCCTGTTAAAGCTATTAAAGACATCACACCTCCAAGTACTTCAAAAATGTCAAGTAGAATCAGGGACTTGGAATCTCCAGTGCTAAAAAGAAGGAATATTATTGACGATGACAGTGACGATGAATTGAACTTGTCCCAAAACGTTAATAGAAACCAAACGGCCTTTCCTTCCGATGAATCTGAGAACTCGCTTGACAATGATTATGAAATTCAAAAAGATAAAGAAAGGAAAACAAAGAAGGATAAGAATTTAGAAGGTGTTAAAGAATACAAAAGTGCAATTTCTGCCCTAAGAAATAGAACTGGAAATGATCAGTCTGATGTAGAAGTTAAAAAAACCAAACATAAATCGGCTCTGCTAGATCCAACTGAAGTGGACGACGACTGGCTGGATGATGACTTAGGAATCATAAACAAGAGTAAGAGAAGAAAATTGAATGATCCATTAACATCTGTAGTCATTAAGAAATCTACAACAGAAGTTATTAAAGAAAGTGTTGAAAATATTAATAAAATTACTGGACCCCTTCACGACAGCAATAGTAATATAAATTCTAAAAAGAAATTTAGATTAAGTGATGTTGTCGATATGAGCGAAAACAGTTCAGATTCAGAAAACTGTAGAAACGAAAACATTTGTCCTCAAGATGACTCAATGAGAAATATTAATAGAGAACTCAATGATACAAAATCCAGAGATAGTAGAAATAGTATGAGGCGTCGATGGAAACGTCAGAGCACTTTACTAAGAGCTGGTTTTCAAAGGAAAAAGGAAGATATTGACCAATCAAGTAACAGTGGTAGTGACAATGAAATAACTATTAGAAGGGACAAATTATCACCAATTGGATTCACCAGAAAATCGTCTAGTGAGAACATCAACTACAATTCCAATGAAGGCTTTAATATAATGCAAAATATAAACCCTAATATAGTCCAACCAATGAATGTGATACAACCGATAAGTATTGTGCAATCACTAAAGAATGGCAGACCAATGCAAACACAGATTCTGCCACCAGCAGCTGTCAAAGTGCATGTACAAGACAAAGTGTTACTTATATCGCTGAAACTGGAATCAATAAATAAATTAACCATTAGTTGGCTTGTTGAAGAAGTGAAGTCAAGATATTATAAGTAAGTCTATTTTAACAAATGTATATCAGTTATAGTTTTTTAAATAAACTGGGATAAGTCCAGATATGTACTATTAAAGGAACTTGATCACTATTGTTTATAGACATATGCATAAGGAAATGACAACTTTTGACTTTTTGACATACTACAAAAAAAAATCTGGCATATGTTACAAGTATGTATATGGTAAAGATTACTTGACCACTATTAGATTATGAATGTGGATAATACTACCCTCTTTAATAACTGGTACATTACAATAAAGGTGTCACACACAATTCTTTGTTTTATCTGTTTTTAGTTCTTTCTTTATTTATTATTCACTTTAATAAAATTTAACAAGGTTGATTTCTGCAGCTGTCAATAGTTCATTAATAATATAGCTAGAACCCTTAATTGTTGCTCCAATAAAATTAGTGTTGCAAAATAAATCCATTGTTCTATATGATTATAAACTATTTCACATAACATCAATTGACCAACGATGCAGTCTAAATTGTAAATTATTTGACTTCTAGATTAACTGGCGTCAGACCAGTCTTCAGTCTAATGACGTCAGATGGCGCTATCCTATCAGAAGACGATCCTTTGAGCTTAGTGCTCTCATCACCTGAATTAAAAACCTGCATTAGCAATTGGAAAGCTTCTCCTGCAGAAGAACGGTACTTGGAGTGTTGTGAAGCTCTAGGAATATGTAAGTTTTTTGTGATCACTTGCAGCCAGTATAATAAAAAGATCAAGATAAATAAAAGCCTGTATGAATTGTATATACTCATAACATGATCTTTTTTGTATATTGTTGAGAACAAACAATATATAAAACAATACAGTGCAAAACAAATATTTAGAATTGTGGTTACCTGGTGATTAAATTTTTTATCATTTTTATAAAAAATCCATTGGAAACAGTTTCTATTTTGTACTTTAAGGTAGGCTTGCTCAGAACAGAAACATGTAATAAAAGTATATTTATTTCTTTTATGGTTTGCTCCGGTGTCTAAAAAATATCTTACAAAGCTTTTTCAGGCAATAGAACAATTATTGAGAAAAAAATGCAACTTAAAATTCTCTGTACTATAACATAACTCATTACTAAAATATAATTATATTTTTAGCGCCTTCAGAAGAAATTCAGCAAGCAGTGGGTAGAAGCCATACAACACACAGACTAGCATTAGGATCTCAAACATTGTCACCATCACAAGTTAGACCACTCTTCAGAGCTCTAACACATCAGACTCATATCACAGCCATTCTTATATCAAATAATGGTGTTGGAAATGATGCTATGAAGTACCTGACAGAATGCATATGCACTTTGAGACATATAACACAAATAGACTTGAGTAAGAATAATATTACCAGTGAAGGAGTTAAAATGTTGGCGAACACTTTTGAAAAAGCTACTAGACCTATTTGCCAAGCCTTAGAAGATTTAGATTTAAGTGGAAATCCCATTACAGATGAAGGTTTCAAATCTGTCATGAAAGTGAGCATTCATGTCAGGCTAAAGGTATTGAGACTGAACAACTGCAAAATCACTAATGGGGTTGCCATTGAAACAAATAAGTTACGGTTTGACACATTAGAGATAATAGACTTGAGTAATAATGACATAAAACAGTCTATGGTCACTTGCCTATTACCTATTTTAAATCCCAATATTCTGGTAGATTTGGAGTTGGATAATATTGGTGTGGAAGGAAATATAGTGGGTTGTATCGCAGGTTTCTTAGACAAGTCCAAGGATTTGAAGATCAGGAAATTTAGTCTATCATACTGTAAACTTGTTGATGGACAGTTTATGAGGATATTCAGGTATTTATTCATTTTTCTATATTTTTTGTCTCTAAACTGCAAAGTAAATATTGATGTATTCAAGTCGAAGGGTTGACATACAAGTATTGAATGAAAATTTAAAAGTTCGTTTTCCTTGTTTCAGATGTCTTGGTAATGCTAAACACCTTCAATCAATATCTCTTAAAGGTAACCAAATCACCTTCATTACACTAAAGAAATTGCTACAACGTCAACCTCCAGTGCCTCAAATTAACCTTGAGGGTTGCCAGGACATATTCAAATACTCCCCAGATTCAGATTTTCAAGTTTGGTTGCCAGCTATCGATTTTGGTCGCTGTATACCCGAAATAAATTTAACGCCAGTTTTAAAAACAGATGAAGAGAGAGAAAGTTTCAAGCTATTCTCAAAAACTTGGCTGAATTGTTTTAAGGGCAGGGGTTTGATCGAACATTGTGACGAAAAAGTAACTAAATTCACTGCAAGATGATATTGAGTAAATAAAAAGTACGATTAGTTAAGAACATAGACAATAATATGTTATATGTAAAAGTTTAAACTTCTGGAAGCATTGATATGTAATGAAAACGCATTGATGATGATGATGGAAGCACATGATGAAATCGACCCAGTCAAATAATCTTATCGCTGGTCCAGTACAGAACATTGATATTTTCCGTATATCTTAAAATAATTTTATATTCTAGAACGTTAATGTGAAGATTTAAGTTAAGTGCTTAAATGATAATCTAAAATATAATGTAATGAATAATGTGACCTAGGGATTAAAAGATTTTCTACAACCTCTTTTTATATAATTCTGTTCCCCACTTATAATTACACCTACATACACTAGAAAAGCAGTGACTTACATTGTAAATTAATTCTCAAAGAAATATTGTAGTGACAAAATTTATCTACTTAAAGTACTTTTCTCATCACACTAATTCGGGTATCATAATGGAAAAATAATATTTATGAGATGCTGGTAATTGCTACATAATTTACCTGTGTAGATTGTATTACAAAGTATAAAACAAAAAACTGTGAAGAAATTAATAATCATTTCACATTTCTTTGCTTCACATAATGCTATAGAATAATGAAAAGTTATTTGTATACATTTGTGATCACAAAATATAATTTATTTCTGGCTGTATACTAACTAAACCTTGAATATAACTTAAATGTCATATTTGACTTATCACAGTTGATATAACCTAAAAAGTCATGTTGTGTTTTACACGAGAATCATATTGTTTTCTATTGGTTGTAAATATCTTTTTAATATAAAGTAACTTAAAATACACCGAAAATGGCGGAACAAGTACATCAACGTATCGAGAATATGATAAACGAGTTGGAACAGATGCGGAGGACCAATTTATATGAAGACGATTTAATAAAGTTAGTACAATTTGTGTCAGCAATATTTTACATAATACAATGATTGTACGGTTGATAGATGGATATGTTTTGCTTAGCGGGACCATATATTAATATTACTACATAATTATTTAGTACTATGTAAAATTATAATAGTTTTGGTTAAACACCGGTACTAATATGAAAAAAAAATTCAATATATGTGAATGAAATTGGAAAACAATGCATGAAGGTATTAAGAAGCATGTGCTTTTAACACAGTGAGAAAGCATTTGCATCATTATTACAGACTTTCTAAACTACTCTTACCTTACAGGGAAATTTCACGCAAGCGCAAAGAATTTGAATATAGAATACAAAGAAGGCTGAAAGCTAAAGAAGATTTTGTTCATTACATAGCATATGAACTGGCCTTACTAGAGGATATAGCAATCAGACGGAAGCAAGCAAAATTGTCAGAAAAGAAACAAGATATTGAGTATTCCATAGCCAAACGTCTGAACAGACTATTCAAACAGTTCATTCTCAGATTTCAAAATGACATTGAAATATATTTTGAGTATATAAAGTTCTGTAAGAGTGTTGGCTTTGATTATGCTGTTTCCAATATCATAGCTCAAATGATACAGGTAATTGTATTTTCTTCTAACAACCATTATATAAATTACTGACGGGCATAAGCAAGAATATCTTTGTAATTTTGTTTATACAACTTAAAATAGGCATTCTATGTTGGACACTCAGAAAAATTTTCATGGTTCACTCAAGACAGGGTTGATAATTCGAAATTGAGAGGTCCATAGAGACCACTCAATTTTGTAGATAGCCATTCCGTTAGGGGACTGGTGTGATGGTATAATAATAATAATAAAAAACCAGCTGGACATACAGTAGTCACATAATATAATACGTAATATCTGAAATTTTACTTTGTTAATGAGCAACTTGTTGGTTGGCAATGGCTGCCTCGTAGGTCGAGTGGTAGCAAGCATGCCTGCCATTCAGGGTGGTTCTGGGTTCAAATCTCGGGTCAGGTAGTATTGAATTCTTCTAATTTAGAATATCTAGTAGTGACTCGTTGTCTGAATCTGTGCCAGGTGTTTGGCTAAAGGCTCACCACTTATTCCATTAGACTTAAACATAACTGGTGAAATTTAGGATTGTACTACACTGCTCTGTCTACCCTATCGGGTGTGTTGTTATGTTTTATTAATGGTATATAAAGCATAATATTAGCATCCGGCCACATATTTATGTTGCTTTTTAGTAAATTACTTCCACAGATTGCAGGACCACAACAAGAAAGATGTTCCATATCAATAAAACTTGTTTAATGAATAAATTATAAAATATTATTCAAAACAAGTAACTTTAATTCAATTTTAATGTACAGTATTATTAAATCATCACACCAGATCCGTTATGAGGTAGAGAGTACCATGTGCCTGATATGATTCAGGTTAACATCATGGTTACTATAACTAATTGATAATACACTAAAGTACAGGAAACATCATGTTTAATTGGCCTTGGGGTATAAAGTCAAAAGTAAATATACTTTGCCTCTTAATTCATATGAGATAGGAAGAGATATTGTGAGTTTTTTATCATCTGGCTCGTTGATAACATGCTTGTGTGCATCTACATGTTACAGCTGTAAAGACAATTATTTTTACGATAAAAATCATTGTTTTGAGTAACTATCCCCATTAAATTTCTCTCAAACTCAAAATAAACATTGTTGCCACTCTTAAAAGTGTGCTAGCTAAAATTGTAACTTAGAAACTATCCAGACAAAGCTTTACACAATTAATGATAACACCTACATCAATATAAACCGAAAACCTATAACCACCTCATTTATAAGCAATAACTTAGCTCAAATTCTACTTATTGCCTTATTTGGTAGATGAATATTTTCCAAATCATTAAGTTAAATAATGAATTACTGATTGTTTTTAATTTTGTCTAGATCCATGGTGACAAACCTAAAGTTTGGCAGCTGGCCAGCAAATGGGAAAGCAAGGAACAGGATAATCTGGAAAATGCCAGGAGTTTCCTATTGAAAGGCATACATCGACACCCTGAATCTGAAGTGTTATACATTGAGCTGTTTGAAATTGAACTCCTAATGGTTGCTAAAGCAGAAAATGATGACGAAAAGGTACTTTTCCCCCATTAATATTTTATTTTCACAATGTGGGGTTTAATGTTTTTAGAGCATGATATGAACTTTGTCTAGCTCGTACAGAACTATGACTACATACATACATACTTTCACGCCAGGTCCCTTACGGGGTAGGCAGAGAACTATAACTGTTGTAATAATAGAATATATAACCAATAAGGAAAAAATTAAAGTTGTGCACAAAAAAATATTTGACCAATATGATTCAAAGGAGCTGGAGCGAGCTCATTTGTATTGCGTCCCATGGCTGCTGAAAATTCAAGTCTGCACATGTTTATTGAAAATCTACCCAAAAATTTATATCTTACATATTTGCAGAACATGTATAATTTATTAGCTCATAATATGTTATACTAAATAATATGTAATATAGCAAGCTCATAATCATTTAATGCATATCATAATGAATTTCAATAAACACACACTTTAGTGCATATTACAGTTATTTCAGATTAGATATTAACATGAGTTCATGGATAATAGATTATAAACAATACAAATAATAATTGTTTTGCCAGTTGTAAAGTAGATAGATTCATTTGTATGATAGTTCGGAGGCAATTAACTAATAGCAAGGTCCTTTTTCATAGGGATGCTGTTACCACCATCATTTATTTTCATTTTAAATATCATCAGGGCATTGGTATTGCTCTTAGAGTGTTTACAGCCTATTTAAAAGAGCTCTAAAACAGTGTTAAAGCTAACTTGCTGTAAGAAATGAAGACATAATAGAAAAGAAAAAGCAAACACATACAAAAGTATAATTGTTTTCAGTCACATTTAAAAATTTATTTTTAGGAAAAATTTACAAAAAGGGCTGATGTTATTTGGAAAAATGGCATGAAGAATGTTCCAGAACTATCTTATTTATTCAAAATTTGTGATACGTCCATGAAAATGGGATGTCAGTCTATTACAAATAAAATTAAGGCAGAAGTATGGTCCAGAAGAGAAGACAAAACTGTTTGGTCTTATATAGCTGAAAAGGAGTTGGAAGTAAGATTTTGTTGTTTAAAACATATTAAATTCACTGTTTATATAAAAGGAAAGGTTATAACTAAGCGTTCTATTTTTAAAGGGATACCATTGGAATGAGATTGAAGAATTTGTAAATGCTGAAAACAATTTGCCCAAAGAAATTAATAATCATATGGGTGTTTACGAGGAAGCATTAACAAAGGTTTTTATTTAAACATAAGTTAATATTTGGTTGTTCTTGTTTGAAAATACTTCATATATATTTCTCAGTTTCCAGATGCAAAACTGTGTACTAAGTACATTCATAGTTTACTCAGTGTTAATGGTAATTTGTGTACAGACACACAGAAGATTTATGCAGTTGAGCAGGCTTGGAATTTTGGACATGAAAATGGTTTACTAAGTAATGAAATGTATCATTTTGGAATTTCCATGTTAAAGTTAAAAGATGAGATATCCAAGGATGACTTTGAGAAGGTAAATTGATCAGTTTAAGATTTATATTCTACTTACATGTCCTCCGAAGCACAAAATCAATATGAACATTAAATGTTAGATTAAAATTATGTCATCTTAATTTTTACATACATGTATAATATATATTATAACAGTTCTTTTGACAGAGCTTGTTGTCCTAATTCTCTGACTAAGAGTGGATGAAGTGACTGCACGAAAGGTTATAATTAATTTTAATATTTTTAGATCATCAATGCAGCTTTAATTAAAAATCCAAATGCTGTAAATGCATGGGAAGAAAAAATGCTATTAAATATCTCTAATGAAAGCAAAATGTTACTGATTTTGCAAGAAGCAAGCAAAGTGCTAAAAGAAGATGATATATTGCATCTTTGGAATGTTTTTCTTGACCTAATAAAGTCCAGTGTTGTTGTAAGTACTTAACAGACATGTATGATTTTTGGGTGGCTCAAATTCCACTTTTTATTTCTATTCAGTTCAGTACTGTATTTATTTCTATTCGTTCATATATTTTATGTTCTGTTAATAAATATTGTTACTCTTTTAGTTTAAAAAATGCCAGACACAATTCCAGAAATGTGAAAATGCTATGTTATTATCTCTGAAGCCTAAACTTTTGCAAAAAATGTATGATCATAATGGTTTGAAAGCTGCTCGAGATATGTATGAAAACTTCATTACAATCCCACCGACACAAATTGACGTACATAAAACAATGATCTATATAGAATCAAGTCAAGAGAAGATAAATGTGAAGAACATTAGAAAATGTTATGAATGTCTTGTACAACATCATGGTGCAGATAATATTGAGATATGGACAGATTACATTAATTTTGAAACTAAACATGGAAATCCACAATTTACTCCTGCTATCTACAGAAGAGCAGTTGCTACATTGAAGAAAGAAATTGTAGACGAATTTATTAAAGTCCAAGCATTAGCTAGAATAAATGTTTAAATATTATGATGTAAAATAATAATTCTGTTGACAAACAAAATATCTTTATTTTATTATAACCATATCTTTATCAGACAATCTAGCAAAAGGAATCCACATAACCCACCATTTATACTAATTATTTACATTTATACTATATCAATTCTCTACAAGGAGTCAATCTCTACATTGGTGATTGTGGAAAAAACACTTAGCGAATAAAGACAAGGTTAAATGCAACAGTGTTTATATATTATATTATTGCATAGCTGCAATAGGTGCAATGTAATACCTAAAGATTAGGGAGGAACCACGTTTGTGTTGCTTAGTCCTGACCAGTTCTCTCCAGCATGCCTGCCATGACGGATAATGAGGCATCTCTGGAGGATTGCCAGCCTTTAGGCTGCTGCCGGCCACTGCCATACACGTAGAAACAACAACAAGGGGGTATGTTACAGTGCTAGTTATAAATGTAAGCAAAGGCACAGTGTAGTATCTCAAGTCCCTCGTCTTTACAAAGTATTTGTTGACATAGTATGCCAGAACACCAGTTACAGCAAGACATGTCAAATCTCCCAGCAACTTGGGCACTATACCATGGTAAAATCCAAGGATTCCGTCGTCTCTGTAGATGGACACAATAGCACCTAACAAGGAGCTATATTCTTCTTCCTTGCCGATAAAAGAAGCCATCATTCTGACAGCTACAACGTTGAAGGGATACGATACAACAACGGACGCCGTGTGCATTATCATGTCGCGGCGTCCTAGCCTGTAGTAATCGTCGAATTTCGGTTCTTCATCCGTGTTGATGTTTGGCGGATCAATCAGTTCGGGGCGGTCCAAACCACAGACTTGCACTGCCTTCGTTGTGAGTTGACTAGAAGCGATCAGTCCAAGTACCCTTGCAGACAGTCCCTTGTAGCACCCAAAGAAACCATCTGATTTTTTGATATATTTTATGTATTGGAACACGTTAGGTAATATCATAGCAGGGCGACCGAAAAGTGTAGTCGACCGGCGCGGTGGTAGCGGCTCGTATCCGAGCTGGATCAAAACTTTGGCATATTCCATTGGGTGGCATACTGTTGTTATAACTAACTGTGATGGCAAAGCCGCTACTTTCTGTTTCTCAAATTCGTCCATATTATGTTAATCACTTTGAACGTTGACAATTCTTTTCCGAAATCAAAACTGAACTGACAAATAACTTCACATAGAGCATACAACATCGCACAGTGTTTCATCCACGTCAAGCTTCATAGACAACAAAAGCATGCAGATTATTTACAAACCAATGTAAAGGTATGTTATAAATGAATAGACTTTCTATAGTAGTAGCTTTAATAAAAGTTTTAACAAAGAAATAAAAGTACCGCAAACCAATTGATATTGTATCAATCTTGAATAGATAATAAAACATGAATACATTTCGCTCGGGAAGTACCATCGCTAAATCTATTTCTAGTATGGAGCACCTGGTACTATAAAATCCTGTAATTCGGACTAGAGAGTGTAGTTGCTAGTCCGTCATCTCTATCTTTAAGAATAGCAACGCGTCAATTACCAATTTCTACTTTTATAATAATACTAACTGCGCTCATACTAACATGACGTATAAACTAATCTCATGATACTAATGGTTTCAATTCCAGCACTTATTAAAAATTATACTAACTAAATTGATTAACAATAATAGTTATATTCCTACAGACTTCTTCAAAGCCAGCTTTTAATATAATGGTTTTAAAAAAATAGGTGCAAATGCAAATTTCTGTTAATAGATGACTGAAAATAAGAGACATAAATGATCACTAATTGTTTTGGGAAATTTAATAATCAGACGATTATATAAGAAAACGACAGAATACTAAGCAACATTGTTTATTATTTTATATTATGCACTAGAGACCAATTCGACTGTAACTGTAGCGTCTTCTTCCGCTTTACACAGAATCGGTGTCTTCAGTGTTGGCGAGTTATTCGTCGTTGTTTCTTGATCGAAGTTTTCTTTAACATCCTGTATAAAAAAATATATTTCATGACACATAATTGCTTGTGTAAATAAAGGCCTATTTTGTACTATGAACGAGGTAGAAACAAAAGCATTAGGTACCTTTTCTTTGTCGTCGCATTCATCGTCTTGTTCATCATTAGCTTCTTCGTCCATTTCTTCAATGGAAGAAATTTTATCACTTTCCTCTTCGTTTTCTAGCGTTTCGTCCTTCTCTTCAAGAGGCTCCCAAGATTTTTCTACCATATCTGTGGGATTTTAAGGTAAACTAAAATGGTTGTATATACAAAGCCTCTTGACTGCTAACTCTCTGCACTGTCCCACTGATGAGCAGGGGTTTCTCTCACAAATACGAAAAGGCTTGAAAATACTCTACCACGCTTAAGTAGGAATGAGCTTTTAGATTTTTTTAAACTGTCTCAAGGTTCAAAGCTCAAAGATCATAAAAATGACAATCGGGACATATTCTTTGAGCTACCCTCCCAAGTTAGAAAATGCTTGTGAAAATATGCTACTAGCGAGTAGAAAATCACAATGTTACTTAACGTTACAAATCCCTGGCAGTCACCAGCCACATACTGGATATGAGGGCATAATATGCATAGAACTTCGGTTGAATTTGTCTCGCTACCTTATCTTTAAATGGTTGTTTCTTTTTTGTTGTTCGCAATAATCATCAATCAATTAATTAGAAAGTTAAAGCCAACAGCAAAAATGTATATTTTTGTGTACATTTAGCCATAACAAGATAAATACCTCTGAACCTCAGTGAGCCTCGTCTGCTTGGCGGTTTCTCTTCAATCTGTTCCATTATGATGGTCGGCACCACGTCAATTATAACCCCGTTGGATTTCTTTTCCGAGTCTTTGTTGCTTTCACCGTCTTCTTTATTTAGCTGGAAAGTTTAATATTTGGAACCATATACTTTCAATTTTATAATTGATCATATATTATTACTCTCAATTATCTAAGACAATTCTTACCTGCAAAAACGATGCTGGCGGTTCCTGGAACTTCGTAGCCTTCTCTTTACTTCTCATTATTGTTTCATCTGTTTCTTTCTCTATACGAAGTTTGTAGGCTTTTTGTGTTCTCCACATCTGTAAAATAAAGTATTAGTTGTCAACCTGATATTGAGTAGTAATAGTGAGATCACCTGTAACTGCGTTAAAAACGCCTGCGGATAGCGGCCATAAGAAGACAGATTTGAGTACAGGTATAGATCAAAAGATTCAGTGATCCAAATCATTTAGTAATTCACGTATCACGAAACAAATGTTGATATGGCTATATCAAAACGGAAAACATTAAAGTGAACTGTATAATTCAATATGTATTTTGCTGGTATTGCCGGCTGATATTATGTATTTTGGTTACCAAATTAAAGTATGGCTATTATTATAGTATTCATTATGGCATCTATAGGTCTAGTTGTAAATCTGATCTCCTGATTGAAGTGAGGCGGCAATTCGCAATCTTGTACAATAGCTCGACAATAGTCGTAAGATGTTCTTACTATCAGACAAATAAATCTCAGATCCATTATGGCAAACCATGTACAATTTTCATTTGCTAATCATTTATAAGGTTTCTACTGCTCTGGGGTACATGTTAGAAAAGTCCGATTTTTCTGAAGAGGTCATAGCTGAGCAACATCCAAGAGTAGATAGGAATTGCAAGGGCAGCCAAACTTTTCCACCTAACGAAAGACCGAAGGAAATATGGGGAACTAACTGCCAACCTTCAGTAGTTGGATGACATCAAAAGAAGAAAGTGTACCGGTGTTGTTAAGAAAATTGCAGTAATAGTTCAAAACAAACTCACATGGTACCCTGTGTAAAAGAGTCCGAACAAGAACATGACAATGAGAGCGATGAATATCTTGTCCGTGTTTTCCTCTTCCGCATCCGGCTGCTGGTAGCCGGTGTCATACGAGATACGGGACGGTGGATCCTCCACCCAGGTTTTGTCGACACTCTGAAATGCAAAAAGTCTTGTAACTTACAAACGAATAAATATTTGGTATCGAGCCGTATGGTAATTATCAATTTTCCGTTAAGATTCTTTATTACTCCCAAATATATGGCAATTCCCTTAGGGCTACACAGATTCAGCAAATATCAAAGATACATTATTCTATGCACCGTCATGGCACTATTCAGTTGAACACATCTACTAGAATAGTTATATTGTGGATTCATAATTAGATTAGATGGGATTAAAAAGTAAATTTGAGTGTTGACGTAGTCTCTGCAGAAAAGAAAATGTGAAGAATTATCCAACATACAATAGGTCTTATGGTCTTACTCTTATCAATCACATACAGTTTATAATTCCAGAGGACTCAATGGAAACGCTTTTTGTTTAAGGTGAAAAGTTCACAATTACAGAGAGAAATATGCACAAAAATACTTAGATAGTGGTAAATTTGTGTCAGGATTTCGGACTCTAGACTCTTTAAGTGAGACACTAAATACTAAGCAGTAGGATAAAACGGTTTCACCGAAGAGATTACAAGAATTTTGAAAACCTACAATAAGAAAGCTTCCATTATGAGTGGCTCCCAGCTGGTCGTGTTCGGGCCACGCTTCGTCGAAGTCGGCAGAACACTGTGCGCTTCTCACCCCCTGGGCGTTCACTGCGTTCACTTTCTCGGAGTCAGAACGAGTGAAAAGCATGTA
>DWFV01000128.1:0-17951 GCA_018246775.1 Parelbella machaon machaon
CCAATAGCACCCGACCCGGGATTTGAACCCAGGACCTCCCGATCGGCAGTCGCGCTTGCAACCGCACGACCAACGAGACAGTCATGGTTTAATATGGAATATGTATCAACTCCAGGTTATGGTTTAATATGGAATATGTATCAACTCCATTTAGGTTATATTAATAATTATCATAATAACGTCACACGAGGCCTCTACGAGGTAGGCAGAAAGCAGCAAGACGGCCAATTATCTCTATCCATACTGACCTTTAAGTAATAAGGCATTTCAATGTAGTATTTTTATAGAGCACACTTTCTCATACTATTCATATAAAAAATATTTTCATTATGTAACAGGCTCTACATCTTAAACGACAAAAATCCGCTCGTAAATATCTCGACCAAATTCAGTTTCGTAAAAAGCCTTCTCGACAAGCTCGCCGATGTTTAACCGGCGTCCCGCAAAGTTCCATGTAAAATTTTTCGCCTTATCCCTCCAAAATTACATACTTTACATGCCGTATCCGTGAGGCGTGTCGCAGGCGCCGCGGCCGGAATAGAGATGAGGAAAAAACTCATGTCGTGGTTACTACTTGAAAAGTGTTAAGAGCTCTACACGTCTCTATCATCGAGAAAAAATAAGAAAACTCCAACGAGCTAATAAAAAGTTTTAATTTATTTTGAACTTTATATTCATGTCATAACATGTCTTCTGACGGGTACTCTTACGGCTGATTATAAATATCGTACATGCACGTGTATACTGACAGGTTGCGGTATGCCGCAGCCTGTCTAAGCACGGCAAAATGTTCTGACTACCGACGGGCAGCAGCGTCGACTGTGCGAAAACCTGTGCTCTGCGATCACCAACTCATATGCCCAGCGTAGGGATTATGGGCAAAAAATCTTCAAGCGATGCGAATGTCTAGCAGAGGACTTAGCCAGTCTGACGATAATGATGATGATAAGCTATATAATAAGGTGACTCGGTATACATATCTTTCAAAAGATTATTTATCTGATGACGTCATATAGGTAATCCGTTTGCATATTTCATGATTACGTAAACTTCATTAATTATTCTTTTAATACTTCGAGATTACCTTACTTATCGTTTAATACAGAAACTGGCTTTAACAGTTTTTCTTAGTTCATGGTAAGGATGAGGTTTATATACGTACTTTTTACTTATAATTATGTATTTAAAAATGCTTGTGCAAAGACATACATACATAAATACTCGTATTACTTTTGTGATGAAATCAATATTCGTCTTACTTTCCCCTTTTTATTGTGATTTAACTTCTCATAGCTTGAATAAAGATGGCATGTTCAAAGTGGAAATTGAAAATTATATAATTGAGACCGAAACACAGCTAGAAAAACAACATTATCATTATCAGGCTACTCCCGTCTACTGCTGGACATAGGCCTCTAAAATGGCACGCCACTGACCTCGATCTTCAGCTCTTCGCATCTAACCACTGCCAGGTACTTTAGAAAAACTACTGTTGTAATTACATTTGATATACTAGAAAACAGTGCAATAAACCGGATCCCACTAAAATTTACTCGGTAACATCAACGATTGTTCGTTTTCAAAACATAAGAAACGAACGAATAATCGACATTATTCTTAATAGCCGTTATAATAACAAGCGATGGCTCTCAATACTTATTGTACTATTACATGGGCGTCATTATTTATATGGAATTCGCAGATAACCATCGAATGACCGGAGACGTAACGAGCTAGATTCTTCATTAGATCCACATCTAGACAAGAATCCGTAATAACGCCCGTAGCAGATCAGCGCTGCTATTTAATGTATGTATGGTCCAATCGATACGCCTACGTGCTACGCGTTCTCGTAGACATGCTACGAAGAACCATTATTGAATTGTGACCGTACGTACTAGTGTACATGTACCTGCAATAATAACTGCACTAAAATTAGTACATACTAATGTATGTATGTACTATATAACTAGATTTATTAATGTAATTGCATATATTCATCATCAGTTAATCTGGGTTTTTGCTCGTAAACTCCACGCTGAGCATTCGAGTCGGGGATCGCAGTGCACGACTTCTCGTACCACCCACACTGCCCGCGGATGACCAAGACATTTAGCCGTGCCTAGACAGGCCGCACCATACCGCGTTCTTCGAGCGTTGGGTTTAGTCGCACCTTACTACGCCCTGGTATCGTGGCATAAAGTCGGGGGATGTATAGTTTCTCCGCCCAAACACGAATTATAACTACACATACACTATGTAATTATATTATCATTTCGAAGTGAATCTAGAATATGTGTACTTTAATCTAACTTTTAATTATATACATATAATACATCCTTTAATTATTTACAGATCACATCTTTAAAATCATGGAACATAAATGGAAGTCAATAAATATAATCCTGCATGTTATTAACGATCCATAATATGTCGAAACATAGTAATAGAGATATATTTTTGTTTAAAACTTTATGAAACCGCAAAATACTTTTATACGAGTATCCACTGTATAAAATGTTTACATCCATTGAAAAATCATGAAACATTTAACGACTGAATTGCAATAAATCACTAGCGTCCATAAAAAGTCAGAAAACAAATAAAACTACGACCCTTAAAAATAATCGGAAATATAAAATAAACTTTTCTCATCTAAAAACTTTCTGCTAGCCATAACTCACCCTATCGATAATTACACCATAACTCACACTATACATTTCACCGCTAATATTAAACTCGGATAATGTCCCCGTGATCAGTTTTAAAATGTATATTTATTGCGTCGCTCCTCAGTAAGGTATTAGCTTTATCGTCGGAAATAACAAGCGGTAAAAGAAGCAACGAAATACACCCAGAAATATGAAATAACAATGGATATAAAAACATCACGAGAATTCAAATTTTCAATCGCATTATTTCAATTAATTTATTTTCCACTACAATGAACAACCCTGCACACAAATTTATATTTTTATATGCTGTACGTAGGCAGTAAGATCACAGTACTTCCGGTTTATGTTTTTTCATAGAGAAACGTAGATGATAGAGTTTCGCTTATCCGTTCGCAGTACGACGAGTGTATGAAGGTGTGAGTGTAAATTTACAGCGATGGCGAGTACGTGATAGGAAAGAATGGCAGCGGCGTAACATTATTCAAAAGCATGATATACGGAACAGATTAGTGCGAATATAAAGTTGAAATATTGAAATGTTTCTGTAAGAATAACGCCGTTGTAGAGTTTCGAAAGGGATTTTTGATAAAATCTTGGAGGAAGCCAGCCAGCCGGGAAATCAATCTCGATGTTCTTGTAAAATTAGAAAATAGTGTCAGTTATTTTACATGTAATTTTAAATACCTCGACAATTTAAGTCTCCGGTAACTTCACGTTCTTCCACGAAAAATGCTCTTAAAACTCGTCCCCGTCGTAACTACCAATAATAGAATTTAACTTTTCCTTAAGCTACTGACATCATCAAACATGTCTTAATAGTTATTCATACATTTAGTATTTATAAGGCACTACGTGCTTATATGACACAATTAAAAGCGGTCTAGTGTATTAATAATAATTGTACAGCGCCTATAATTTATCATGCGCATAACAAAAATTCCCTACTGAAACACTATGAATAGAATGCCGGCCTTCTCTATTGGAAGCGATCTGAACAATAAACGGGAATATAAAAAGTATGAACGATAAAAGTACGTTCAGAATTATATTCGCTTTCGTTAAAACATAATAAATCGGTTTACGCGCTTAAAGAGAATGAATAATTCAGAAGCACATCAAAACTGTCAGGATAGAGATATTTAGCTGTTATTGCTCCCTGCTTATCCCACGAAGGCCTTGGTGTGATTGTATATTAATAACAAAATACAAATATTGGCCATTGAATGCGTAAACATTAATAAGAATTCACTATAACACACCATTTACAACTTACATCAATATTAGTGGAGTCGAAAAAGCACATTCCACGCGGTATTAAGCCTCCCATTATGATGGTTTAATTTGTTTTTTTAATTCCGCCCTACTTGAATTATCGCCACAGCCGCTCCATTGACTTGTTTATCGGGAAAATTATACCGGGTACATTATTCATCATATTGGTATGTTTCGTATGATAAAGTTTCGTGTAAATTAACGGTTCATTTTTGATTGGGATTTTTGTTTTAATTCAGTTATCTCTTTCGAATTATACCTGTCAAGAAGAAGACGTAAACATGTAACATAACACTAGTGTTTCCCGAAAGAGATAGACAGAGAATGGTAGTATATATCTCACGTTTCACCAATACGTTCTAGTGTGGAATTGGAAGCTATCCCATTATCATACACCCAGCCCAAATCTAAACTCCGAGATACTACTAGAAATTGTAATTTAAAAAAATCTATACCCGACCAGAAGATCCAACCCAGGACCTCTGAATCAATAGTCGCGCTTCCAACCACTTCATCATGTTTTCGTATGGTATTGGTTTGGACAATAGTTTTATATCAATTTGACGTCAAACTTAGTGGTGTGAAAAGGTTTCTTGGTTTGATGATATCAGTTGAGGATCGAGCGGTACACTTTGTCAGATACCTATTTCCAAGAATAGTACAAGGCCGATGTGACAACGACATTCACTATGCAATTTTTTTATTTTAAATTGTATTTCACAGATATAGAGGTGTCACCGTTATCCCCTATTCACGGCAAACCTTTTGCGGTTGAAAAAATTCTCCGAAATGCGTCGCTACGGAACGGGTACGAGTGAAAACGTGAGAATCACCGTGTAATTGTTAAAAAATGTAAAAAAAGAGAGATCTGGAAATGTGTATAAAAAACGCGACCGTTTAAACGAGGCGAGGCAAGTCTGTGCTGCGTTCGTTGTATCGATTTTGCATTCGCGACTAAAACTCTATAGCTCCCTTAGTGACAGCAGTCGCATCGCGAGCGATTATCTCGTAACGAAGGATAAGACGAAAGTAGAGAGAATAAAGTTGACCCTATAAATTAAACGAAAGTAATGTGAGACTAATGGTGTATAACGCAGCCTTCCACCACGTTTAAATCGTGTGGTTTAATTTAATCGTTTAATCGTTAAGATCGTGTAATTGAAGGTTGTACATCACTTGTTGAAATGGTGAAGGAAAATATTTACTAAAAATTTGCACACTTTAGAGTTCTGCATAATATTTAAGGCGTATAAAGTATGTCAAAGTGCATTATGCCCGCGTGGCAGACTTTGACTTAAACATTCTTATTCTGAGAGGAGATCCGTGTGTTACAGTAAAATGATTATAACAGGCTACGTTTGTTTTATAAGACGTAACTTGTAGTAAAATTATTTGAAACTAAGAGTTCTATCACGTTTAAGAACATGTATGTATTAAAATATGGAGTTGTATACTCGTAAAATAATAGTTATATCATTAATATATTTATTGCCAAAGGTAATTGAATATATATATGTGGTAACTTTATCATCATCATCATCATTATCTGACTATCTCAGTCCACTGCTGAACATAGACCTCCCGCAATGAGCGCCATCGCGTCCTGTCCTCGGCTTGTCGTATCCAGCATCCACCTGCAGCCTTTCGCAAATCGTCATCATCGTACCATTATCATAAAATAGTATTTCCTACTTACAATATTTTAAAGTAACATAACCAACTGCTTTATGTTATACAATCAAAGAAATATCACAGCTGCCGCTACAGCCACACTTTCTGTTAGGCAGAGAAGTTCTAAGAAGTTTCTGTTAAGTTTCTGTAAGAGCAGTCATTTTACTATATTGCTGTATGATGTAAACAAACACATCAGTATAGAACGTATGCCTATTTAGTTCCCAAGGATAGTAATGGTTTTATGCGTAATTTAATTTGCTATATTTAAATTTTAAATCAGTGGTGAAATGTTAGTCATTTCAAAGCTTTGATCCGAGTCCCTACAATTTACAGTGAGCACGTAACTTACACTCAATTTAATTTTCCATACGGTACTTTTAGTCCATAAAAAACTTATTATCTAACACTAACAAACTGCATCAATGACATCTATATGTCTTCTTTCTGTAAAGGAGCAAATTTTGCGACACATCTTGGGTCTAGCAATATAACAATAGAGGCTGATGTGATGACGTTCAAATTGGGAATAATGATGATAATGACGATTTTGAAAATGGTAACATGATAATGGTAACAATCATGATGATGATGACGATTATGTAAAATTAAAAACAACTACAGAAAAAACACAGTTGGTATTTCAATTAAAACCATAAGTTTTTCACGCTAGCGAGTTCAAATGGAATCAGTTTTATCGATTTTGTATACTAGAGTAAAAATAGACAGACGGCGACCGTACCGACAGCGGAGTCTGGTGCCGGTTGTACTGGTCTATAAGGACCTTGAATTCAGTTCAAATAACACTACGTAACTTCACTACTTTGTGCTACACACCCTCCCCAACACTTTTTTCTTCTAAGCATTCAGTTGCTTCATGATTTTATGTTATTTCTAAATAACGAAAATGAGTTCGTCTACTGTTAAAATCCACTCAATGTGGATAGAAAACAAGCAACAAAAATAGTTTTGAAACAAAAAATTTACCACTCGCAATGTAATTTAAGCAATTCTAACTAGAATTTAATTGTTGTTAACGGTATTACGAAATCGTTTAGCAGAAATGGATTAGTAGTAGTAGAACAAATCGCTAGTTATGTGACAACAGCCTCGTTCCATGCGAGTTGTCATAGAGCACGAGCTTAGAAAAAAAGTTTGCAGACTAGGATTACTGTCTATGCCACTGATATACGTACATCTAGGAATTCTGGCTATGACTATTTTTTTCTGAATTTATTATAAGTATTGAGTATTCACAGATTTTTCGATACATACAAGCATCGGGTGAATGTTTATTTGTATGAAAATCTAGATAGATAGGTTTTGATGAAGTTATTTTTTAAATCCAAAAATTGATCTTGCGTATGCCAATCCACACGATTGTAAAATCTATATTTTACGATCCTGTGGATTACAATAGCTAAGTTTGAATGAATTATAATTTAGTCATGTACATAAATAATCACAAAACATTCAATAATAAAATATTTATTTGTAATCTTATTTGCAATGTGAGCAATGAACAGGATAAAGCAAAAAAAATACAGTAACAAATCTACAAACACATCGAATCGGAATAGACAGATCAACAGCATTACGTCCGAAAATAGATAAAAGCTGACGGAAATATACTTGAAGAGGATATCATGGCGAAATAAATGCAAGTTTCATTGGCATGTAGCGGGTATTAAAGCTTTGAGAACGTGAAGATGACAGCTTGTTTGGACCGGGACAAAGGGAGATAATAGCCCACTAATGGACTCCGTTTTACATCGTTGACATATTCATTTTAGCTTCGAACGGATAATATCGAGCAGTTTGGATGGAAATAGATAAGTCTGGTCGCTTAGGTTCAGACTGGCGGAAATTTCGTGACATAAAAATTTTTATTTCGTTATTTTATTGATGTTTCAGGAAAATATCGAATAAGAAAAATACAAGTACGCTCGAGTACAACCACATGGGTTAATAATATCAAAACAATAATAAAAATTAAGCTAATGTTAATCCGCAACAATGAATGGATATGGTATGGTGTATACCACCTGGAAGTAAGATGATGCCGAATACCGTCATGCAGTATACACCGCCCACTATCCCACAGAAGAAAAATGCATTCAAAATTCACGGTATATACCACGATTAAAACGTGTTATGCTCATTAAAACATGTCATGGATAAATCTCGAATTCGTAGAATCTGAAGCGATTAGTTCAAAAAACAAAAAAAAAATCTGAATAATAAAAAAGCGTTTGGTGTAAAAAAAAATGTTGAAAAAATCATGCAAAATAGTTTAGAAGCGAACGGCGAGGTATACAACAGACTGACAAAACACTCGCGTTCAGATAACCGCGCTGAGCCGTGTTTTGTTTTGAGCGAGGCGTTCGCTCATTCGTTCATTTGTCCCGATGTGGATTGTTGATAGATAACTGGCATTCGGATTTGCGAACAGATCTATTTGGCCGCGTTAAAACATTAAATGTGCTGTGAATGTGGCGCATTTAGCCGATTTGTTAAATAGTGGTTTCGATACGGCTCGCAGTTCGGTTGTACGCTGTGTTATGTTCAACTTTGAGGTAGTGTTTTCTCCGAAAAAATTACAGCCAAATATATTGATTAACATATTAACATTTTTACAGAAAAGTATGTATCTGTATAATGACATGTACTCGTAGATGTCCAATAAAATGAATTACATTTATATGAATAGTACATTGCACAGTCATTATGATGAAATGTATTTTTTGCCTGTTAAAACGTGTGCCCATTGGCCAGGACGGAAGTCAGTAACAAGACTTTAATTAATAAAAAAATCACGAAACCTGGATTAAGACTGGAATCGCTGAAACTACGGAGTTATATTTGAATACAGGTATATATTAATATACGTATGTACATATTTTAACTTAACCTCTATGCATGAGCGAAGCAAATTATTTTTAAGTAAGGCATATTGTAGAAATAAATAAAGGGTTGAAGTTATTTAAATAAAAACGTAACATCACGCCTGTAGTCCCCGAAGGGGTAGTCAGAGGAATGTAGCACACTCCCACGTTTCACCAGTTGCGTTTCTCAAATATGCCTGTCATCAAAAAAGCGGTGTCAGACTAATGTCGCCAAAGCTCCTGTGGAACTCTACCTGAGACATGCAAGTATATCATAAGTAAGTTGGTCCAGTGCTTGGTTGGCTAATACGCTGAGCGCCGAATACATCTATCCTTACAAATCGGACGATACATGCTGTGATATTTTCCACATTATACATTCTCGTACAAATTATTCGATATTTTATTAGAATATCAACGATAAAACAGCACAGATAAAAATACACGAAACTTCAAACCGTTTCAATCGTCGAATGTTTTTAAAATGTTTATCTGTGCACTGCCAGTAACTAATGACGACTATCAATCAAACGTCGCTAGTCCTGAAATAAAATCGTAGTTCGGATGTATCGTGTCGAGATAAGCGCGGCCTGGCGAGTGTCCAGACAGCCGATAAACTAAATTGACGTTTCGATAATTGTTTATTGTTATTTTAATTTTGTTATGTTTCTGAGTGTCGGATAACTGGCAGAGAAATCGATGTAAAAGCTCCGTATCGGGTTAATATTGTAAGGTGACAGAAATTACAGTTAACGGTGTGGTAAGTTGTTTTGGATGGTACGATGGTAGTGGTAGATTATTTTGGATTATAATGATGTCTATGAATTATTATCAGTGATCAGATTTCATTTGGTTTCATGGGATAAGTTGCAAAAAAGGATAGTTTTGTTTAGTAAGTTATCTTTTATGCAACATTTTTACAATGTTGATACAGCAATTGTGAAGTGTAAGCCGTATAGAAAGACAAACGTAATAAATATAGCGGTAATGACATTAGCACGCGTATATAATTACATATTTGTTAATTATTATGACATAGCCATTAAAATACATCGAATGTCCAATAATGTGACGTTACAGCAGCGCCCCTAGCGACAAACGTTGGCAACTGCACCAACTAGGACGATAAAAATTCGAACGAATGTAATATACGACAATACGCATAATAAACAACTGTTTTAAAGGCAAAAGCGTAATTAACGGAGAGATTAAATTCATGTAATAATTTTACCATCACAACTGAAATACATAGATTAAATATAACGATGATATGAAATGAATTTATCATCCATTGCTCATTAACAATTCATGTCGATAAATTGAATCCACTCTGAATATATGGAATGTAATGAGTTCATTAAAGATAACATCGTTGTTTGACACCACTAAAGGCTTTCAAATATTCGCCTGATGAGTTTAAAGTTAATATAATTCAACAAAAACTTTATAATCATTTTTCGTAGCATTTGTTCTGTGTTTTACATTAAAACATTAATATTTTTATAATACAATAAGTTTACATAATGAACGTCGAAATTAATATGACTTCAATGTTAATATGTAACAAATTGTCGCATTTGTCTGGTGGACCGAGACAAAAAGGCAAATAAATTATTCTAACGGGACTCTGTTTATAACGTTAACACCGTGGGCTTATAAACTTATCACATAAGATAACTAAATGAGAGTAATGACAAATAAGCAATACCTGAAGCCTAGGTTGGAACTGGTTACATAGAATACGCCCTTGTATTAAATACATACCTACTTCAAAACATGATCTTTATGTTTAAATGTACCAAACAAGTGTGTAAGCCTTTTAATTTTAGGTGTTTTCTATATCTCATAGATATACAAAAACAGATAATATTCTTGTCTTAACCACTCATTTTGAGTTTGAAAATATTTTGTCCAGTATAACAGCTAGTACGCGCTAAATCCAGAGTAAATTGAGGACCCAGCAATACTGAGTGGTAAAAATTGATGAGTAATTGTTTCTCTTTCAAACAAATATGACTGACAGATTGTTTTATAGCTGTTATATGACATTTCGTATCGATTGTTTTTGACGAATATCTGTTTTTGTATGTTGTGTTCAGTCGAAGAGAAAATGTTATGGTTGATTTTACTACAATTATTCAAACAAGAGATGTTCTTAAACACAAGTGTAAATATGCTTTACTCAAGCATACGGAGTTCATCAGGACACATCTGTATTTAAATGACAAATCCATTAAGGTGTAAAAAGAACACATCAATGCCGGCAACGCGTTGCCAAATCCTCGGATATCGCTCATGTCCATAGGCGACGGTCACCATTTACCGACAGGCGGCTTATCAGCCTGCTTGCCAGATTAAATTCGTAAAAAAAGTCTTCCCATGAACCTGAACTCCAGCTAACTGTTAGCCGATATTAGAAAAAATAAGTTGAACACAACGTTCAATGAGTGTACAATCTACGACTATTACCTCGGTGCTTCCTTCGCCGGGCTGGACTGCGTCTCCTGATGACTGTACGAAGCCATCTCTCGCGACTATTTCAATGTTTTCTCACACATTTTAACTTATTGTCACGATACCACGAAACTATTAGTCTTTTACTTGAGACCGGACTGTTGTAGGAACATTGGCACTGGAAAAGAAGTACGGATCTTATTCACGAGCGACTTTAATATAAAATATTAACTACAACAAAGGAAGGTTAAAGAATTTAATGCATAATAATATATGTATTTAATAAAATAATTAATTTTACACATTAGCAATATTAAATTAAAATATATAACATAAAAACAAAGGTAGAAGAAAAAATATTTACCGAAACAATTTTATACCTAAATAAAATTCATCGCTTTGATTTTTATTTTAATTTAAGGTTAAAATTAATTGAACTTTTTATATCAAGCTACTAAATAGGTGTAATAAATTACGTATATTTATAAAGTACCGTCAGCAACAGACGTGACTAAATCAACAATATTAACAGAGAGGCCGTTGACGCGGATTTCACGATCTATAAAACACAGAACCGTAACTCGTTAAACCGAACGATTGCTTCGAGATTTATTTGACAAGTTATTGCAAACAGAGCCTTCGGATTGACGAATTAAATTTAGATCCCTTGCACTTGTGCACAAGTTTTGATATTACCTGAGTTAATAATTTATTAACTTGCTTGTATACTAACGAAAGAGGGTAGTTATTGAAATATTAAAGACGAATTTTGAATTTGGAACTTCACATTTGTTCATGCATAAATTACGTAATAACATAGATCAAAAGTATAGTTTTCGATGGCTTCGTCACCGCATGTGCGCCCGACATAAATAACAAAGTGAGAAATAAATGGAAGAAACAACTGTTAGTACTATAGATAGCTTGTATTAATAAGCGTATATGTAGTGATATTGTTCGCTAAGATGTGTGGAGTCTGCCAACCCGCACTTGGTCAGCGTGGCAAACTGTGGCCTAAGCCCCTCATTCTGAGACCATGTCCAATAGGAACGATAAGAAATGGTCGGAAAGAAATGACGATAATGAAAATTAAAACTACGACTAACACCTAAATAACAATAATTGCAATTAATGGATAGTCCGTTTGATAGGCATTGGAAAATTAAGAGGGAGAATGGGACTGACATGGCAAAAAATGTGAAGGTCAATGAATATGAATAGCTGCAAGGGGAAAGAAAGGCAATGGATAATGTTGGAATTGCTTGTAAATGATATGAACAGGAAAGAGTTAATGTCGAGGGGATGCTAATGGAGAGGAATGGGAGAGAAAAACATTGAGCCGACTTTAAAATAGTTGAGAGAAGGACAAAGTAAAAAACGTGGTCATTAATATTTTTTTATTCTCAGCCTCTATCACCAATATTAGCCTGTATTAGCTTTATGCCCACAATCCCCACGATGGGTCAGCGATTTTTACACAATATTATATATTTATGTAGACATAACCAATATTAGTTGTTGAGTAATTACTCAGTATATTACACAATTAGTACCGTTAAATGATTCTCAATATTATGAAACCACACTGAACAAATTGGACTTTCTTGTTGTCTTAGCAAATGTTAGACCGTTTGCTGTTTACTTGCAATTAGTAGCTTTCAATTTTTCGCGTTGCATATTTTCATTTGGTTTTTCAAAGCCATGTATTTATTTTCACCCTCTCATGTTTATATATTCTCCTTTTACATTTAATGCACCGAGTTATCAAGTAACAGTTGGTATAAATCTTAGAATTAAAGATCTTAATTATTGATTATTGAGTATATATTAGATGGTCGGTGCTGTCTGCCTACCCCGTAAAAGACTTAGCATGAAGACATGTATGTATATATTATTGGACATGCTTTATACTACAAAATATACGATACGATACGATATAAGATATACTACAAAAAATATTATTTTATCGTTTTTAATGTTAAAGGATACCAACAGATATACAGAGTCGTTTTTGCATTTAAAAAAAAGTATAGTTAATGTCTTTAAAATATATTGCTATCAGATTTTTTATGGCTTAATAACGTATACCGTTGTACAAAATGAATTTGATACGATCGTAAATACACCAAAATATTATGACTCCGATATGAAACGCCATTAAAATATTTCAATACTTTTAAACTACAATCAAATATTTTATTTCGAATTCATTACAATCGTAAAAAGGTATCTGATATAAAATATCTATATATTACAGCAATATATGTACGAGTTTTGTGCCAAATCTCCCGATTTAATATTTCTTCATTTAAACATATATTAAATTACAATTTTAATGTCATTTTTACAACTCTTTTATCGTTTATTGGAACATGATAAGGGTTTATGATATTTGCGGTAATGGTCATATTATAAAGCTATTAATAAAAAAAATATTGCATTATTATTATTTTAAAGTAAAGAGAGTTGTAAAGAATCCAGTGCGGATACAAATGCCCACAGGCATTTTTAACCGATCAAATAGGACTTTAGGAATAGGATTGTTAGTGTAAGTCAGTTCAGATGACGAGTTGTTGAACAAAAAATTAGACATATTAGAATATGAGTCTAGGAACGTGGATGGTTAGTTCCATTAGCCTTTTTATTACAGCTTTATAAGGCCGTTAGCAATAGTTAATATCTGTCCTATTCGAGATTAGTCACAAAAGTTACTAATCTTGGAGGCTAACACAGTCGCTCTAGTATGCGCATGGACTGGTACCCATGCTTATTAGATCAAAACATAAATAATCTTAACAACAATTTAATTCCGAAATAGGACAACCGGGTTAATTAAAATATTATCGGGATTTTCTATGTTGATATTTTTAGCATGGAATCTGGATTTGTTCCCCATGTAGTGAGCTCACTGCTTATGGGACGTATAAACTGTTGAAAAGTGACAGTAGGTACTACGCTCCTCTGCCTACCTCGTCGGGGTAGTAAAGCGTGATGTTATATTATTTCAAGAGATAGTACTTTCCCAAGCGAACATTTCGCCATTTACAGGTAATAATATATTTTATGATGATAATTTTAATCATCCTAATGATATACGATTGAGACAGATTTAACAACTGCACCAAGTTTCGTTAATGGATTTTGGTTGGCGCAAATGAACGGCGTATCGCAAGACGTTAACAATTTATGGCCACACTTCGCTCCGCGCTTTTATTGTCGTCAGTGTTGCCGGAATAATTAAAGCGGAACATGTCTCGCTGAGCGCTGCATAAATTAAAAAGTTTGGCGCACTTTGAATTTTTGGTTCGTCACTTTCGGTTTCGACTGTGATAGTGAGTTGCAGTCAGCGTACCATTATCATTGCCATGAAACAACTTGTCATTTTTACTGACAAATAAATGATTGATTAATTAAGTAATTGATTGATTCATAAATTCGTGATGAATCCTTGCAATTATTAGTATATTCGATTTACTAGTTTGTAATTTAATTAAATTGTCTTGTTGAAATATTAAAATAAATTCTAAAACATATTGGCAAAATATTTGAATTTTTGACATGATTCATTTGACACGATGTTCACCATATCGGATATTTTTAGGGTCAGTGTGTATTTCACAATCGAATAGACGTACGAATGATTGTTTAGTTATATCTGGTCGTTTTTAGATAAGTATACATTTCCGTACTCTTCATAAGCAAACTTCCAAAATTAGTCCTCCGTTACGAAAACTCGGCTTAATACAAAAATTCATATTATAACGAATTATTTCATACTTATGAGCCTCCACAACTATGTAGAGCCCGCCGGAATTACCGGTATTACACACAAATCTGCAGTGACCCGGCGCGGGCCAGGGGTGAATCCCAATGAAGCCTGCTTATCATTACAAATGACGGCCGTCTCCGGCCGGGGCGAGTTTAATTAATTTATGAACTAGAGGGACGCTGTCAAAATTTTCAAAATCTCAATCAAAATCTTTGAGGTGGATTTATACGATACTATTGTTCGTAATAATAATTGCATTTATTAATATATCTTTACGCCTGATCCCTTAAGTTTAGTCGAAAGCAACGAGTGCCACATATCGCTATCCTTCCATACCTGATGTGTGTACCGCATTGGATCAGATTGTAAAATACTCAAGATGTGATGGGAAAATATTCAAGATAAAAAATGAATAACGAGCATTTCAAAAAATAAACAAATAAGAAAAAAAAATAATAAGCATTTTAATTGACTGTTTCGCGAAGTATCGAGTTAACATATTCATGTATCAACATATCAATGTATCAGTCGTCGTGTTGTCGCCGTTTTACTGTACTTATACCGTACTTCTGTGGGTTCTGTGGTATTTCTGTAGATCCTAATGTACCTTTCGGTTCTAATGTATCTTGGTCCGTTCTAATTAACCTCCCTTCTTATGCTGCTGCTGGTTTTTCTGTACCTCTGCGGATTTGACAGTACCTTGTAAGTTCGTAGGTTGTACTATAATATCTCTGTAAGTTGTACGGTACCTCTGAAGGCTCTGCTGTCCTGTACGCAATCCACTGCGTCCGATAGCGGTGCGGTTTTATGATTATTACACTTTATAAAACAACGGTTCGCTCCCCGGTTTTATGGTTTATAAATTTCATTAGCGTATGTTGTTGGACGATACCGTTTATTGCCAGCGACACAGCCCTTTGGAGGACGGGGGATCTTATTTATTATATGACATTCGATCATCGTTATCAGCTTGTGTCAATCGACTACTGGATGAAGGATATATAAAATATCGGATAAAGGTTGAAAGTGTGGTTTTGCCCATAATCCCGCCGCTGGGCATGCGGTCTACAGATCGCCGAGCCCAGCTTCTCGCAAGTAGGGTCTTTTATGTCGGGGTCAGTCGATCAAAATCACTACATGTTATATTAATATTATCATATTATTACAGTATATACGTTGCATTGCATATAAATAAATTATGAGTATGTTGAGAATACCAATTATAATATGCTGAACCCGACTGTACATACTTTTGGTATACTGACTAATAATCTTATAACTTATACTATGTAACAGTAACAGTCCTATTACTAGTCTTGTTTAAGGTTGGTTGCAGATTCAGTATCGAAATTTTAATGTATTTATGTCTAAGCATTTATTTATTTATATATCAATAAAAATTTTAATAACACTTTAACAAATAACATAACATGAAAACAAAAGAAAATTAAATTCAAGGCATATGTCGCATATTTCGTCATAGCATGTTAGGTGTTTCTGCCCGCTAAACGCTGTAGCCGTGTGTATCGCGAGTTTCTACTATATGCAGGAAGGTTTACTACTCACACTTACATAGTTAGCCCCTACAATTAATTAGTTCGGTAGTTTTGTTTTGTTACCCTTAAACAATACTGGTAGAGCGCGTTTGATCGCTTGTTTATTTGATCTTTATTTCTAAACTCTATCTCTATAAAACTGTACCTGTCAGTGCCAATGAATGAATGATAACACTGAGATAATTTCTTGCCAGAAATTAAAATATGATGGTAGAGTAAGAAATATCCGAAACGGCGTACGCATTTGAATACAGTGATGAATTTAGATGAACCCACGTCGGGTCGATTTTCTCTGCCACCTCCGTAAGGGAGTTTGCGTAATGATTGAAAAAAAATAATAAAAACTGGTAAGAGTGTAACTCCAAATTTTTAAGGGCTCTTATTTGCCGCTGGGCACGATTGGACTTACACCCCGTATGTATATATAGGGTGATGCTAAAGGTTGTGTTCGAACGTGCATGATCTGCATTAACTTTTACCGGCAATATAGTCGTTTTTAATTTTATTGCCGTGTTTCCACGGCGGCTTTAGCACTTAATGTAATTGTATTCTTGTATATGTGTAAGTGCAATAAAAACGCAAACGGATTGCGTATGGTTTTCTACGTTTTGCAAAAAAAAATAGAATTACTTTAAATAGATATCGGTCTTTAAGGGCCTGTAACACAAAAGCTCTTACAGATGATAATAGATTTGTAAATGTAGGTGAAGCCGTTTAATGATCGCGATTGGTTGTGGTATTACGATTTACTAAGTAATGCGATCTGATATATGATGCTGCATTTTTGAGTATTGGGGACAGAGCGTTAAGCAACTGTGGGTTACAGGGCGAAGTAAGATAATCATTCAGCATAATACATTGTCCTTTAATCCGTACGATATCGTGTTTTGATGCAAGAATTAGTTGGTGGTCGCGGTCATGTAAGATTAGAAGCTTCCCAATATCTAGGCAGACTTTATAACATACTTAGTTGTCGTAAAAATATTTCGATATCGTTTTCTTGCATTTTTCCAAGGCGTGGGGGTATTAAGTGTCCTCACAATAAATATAAATAAGACTTATATTGCACCAGTAGTCAAGAGCGGAGGCTTTCGCTAAGGCGCTTAATAAAATGAAAACTCTCGGCCCGCGCTAAGCTTAAATGAACGAGATACTTTATAGTATTTTCTTGGTTCGAACTCTTCATTTATTTTATAGTGACTTCGAGAATTTTCCATTGGACAAAATAGGTCAAAACGGTACACAAAGATGACTAACCGGTGACGGGAAAACAGTCCGTAATTCAATTTTAAAGCTATAGTTATTATTTAAATATAACTTTACGAATAAAGTGATTGTACTTTAAATGAATATTGCTTTTGAAGTAATTAATTTAGTTAAGTCAGGGTAATGTAATGCATGCAGTGTTCGCTTACAATTGTAAAGACCCTTAGCCAACGTCCTCATAGGGCTATTTTATTTTTGAAGTTTGTTTATATTGTATTGGTGATCAATATATAGATAATCTCCATTAGCTTCCAACTAAATATTATTTTTAAGACTACCATATAGTTATATATTTACTTATCTAAAGTGAAACACCCCATGTATGGCAATAGGTTCACCACCTATACCATAATGGAACGTAAACGTAACCGGTGAAACGTGGGAGTATTCCACACTTCTCTGT
>DWFV01000129.1:0-17911 GCA_018246775.1 Parelbella machaon machaon
CCTTCGGGGATATACGAGCGTGACATTACGTTTAAAAGCGGGCGGCAATCACTTTTCGATAGCAATACCTACAAATAACTGCACGTCGGCAGCATATCACGAGCGCGATCACATAATTGCATCTCAACACCGCAGCGGAGTTGCACATTCACAATGTTATTGGGGAACCAACACATCCCGGCGACGTTCCAGATTGCGGGACCGTTTGGGGCGCCCCTTGATTAAATTGCCCCTATATAAGTGAAATGCGCCCCGTTATAAATTGCGACTAATGCTCTTCCTTTGTAGTGTCAAGAAATAGGTTCACTTTAGTTTTGTGACTACGCGTTGTTATATCGTCACGTCAGGTCTTTTGGGTATGCAGAGAGCACTGAGTCGTAAATATTCTGTTCTAACAGAGCTGAAGTGCTTGTCTTATGTTCATTAATTCAAGTGCTATTTAGTGTTTATTAGCAACCCGTAAATAGCGGCGACCGAATAAAGTTATGGTTGTCATTTACATTGGTAAATATTAGGTTTTAATAAAAACATGAATAGTTATCGTTTCAATAAGTGTCACCTATGCTAACCCATTTTGCTTAAAATTTTAACTTGTTTAGATTTTATTGTTTGTTGAATTGAATATTTTGTAGCCTTTTATGGATTTCTTGAATTTAATATTGTCTAAAATTTTATTTGTTAAATTGAATATTCCTTAAAATTTTATTTGTTAAATTGAATGTTCCTTAAAATTTTATTTGTTAAATTGAATATAGTTTAAAATTTTGATGGAAATATAGATATAATAGTTTGTATAATTTAATTTGTATTTTATGCTGATAATAAATTAGCGATTTATAAGTTTTTTTATAATTTAAAAGATGGCAATATCAAATTTTTCTAAGCCTATGATATTGAAAATAAATTGTTACTGAAAACTGTTTTCTACGATGAGAAATAAATATATTAGCAGTATTTTAGGTTTAAGGAATTTTTCGTTTTATATTAAGACAAACTTTGTGATTATGAATGAATAACACAAAGGATCGTCTAAGTCTGGTACCTGCAGCTCCTTTTTACCATCGGACGTCCAGACGTACGGCGGGCTTCCATCCATATCTGGTAAACGTTCCGCTAACCAGAACGAAGCGATATTCTTCATCGTTTTTAATTCGGACGGCCAAGGAATGGAATTGTTTGCCTGCGTCTATGTTTCCTGATAATTACAACCTGGACCTCTTCAAATTTAATGTATATAGGCATTTACTAGGCAAGCTTGCTTCATCGTTGCTTTCCATCAGGCAAGGCTGAAGCCAAAAGCTAGCCTATTGAGTATTAAAAAAAAAAATTAAAAAAAAAGTTATAGTTTAATGAACATAAGTTATTCACAGTATTCGCACAGATTTCATAAAAATTTTTACTGTCTAACGAGTTTTTCTGTACGATTCGTGAAATCACAAGGTCGGTCAACAGTTTGAAGGCCACAGTTTTTGATGATTCACGGCACAATTTGTTCCAAAATCCTATTGTCCAAAAATCTTTATTAAGTTGTAAGACGAGTTGAATCGCACAAAGAATTCTAAAGGCGAGTAACAAAGAATTTACGCAAATTCATTAAAAAACTTATATTGACTCGAAAGCTTCTAAGCTTTGCAGTGTATTCAAATACAATATGTTTCGATTAGTCGTGTGGAAATATGGTATGGAATAACGGTGTAGTATGATGGAGTAGTATATTTTGTGGTAGGTACTGGCTTTTTGAATATATTAGCCTAATGATCTCATACTTGTTACTTTTCAAATACAAGTTTAGGGTACGTCCATTAATGTACGGAAGCGGAAGCGGAAGCGGTGGAGGGAACGAATTGGCAGTATTACAATTTCTAAATCAAAATCGTAATACGTTAAAAAAAAAATTTAACGACCTTTCTCGGCTAAGTTTATTATTGATTTATTTGTCAAATTCCTTAACCGCCAAAATGGAAAGTTTCTATACAAAGTTTATTGTAAAACTGTAAAGTTTGTTTGACAACCGAATCATATAGCTACTTAGTTAATATTTAGTTAATGGATTACGTGCTTATGCAATATAGATATTTTGTCTTGGTATAATGTAATTTAGCTATTGATATCAAACAATAAACGCATCACTAGACATTAAGCTCGGCCTGGCCATTTGATGTAGCCAGTAGCAGACGTTCAATTTATCACCAGTGCTTATAAGCTTCCGCTTATCGCTCCCGGTAGCATCCTCCTCACTATGATCACTGTCGATAACTTAAAATAACCTATAAGTAAATCTAAAAAAAATCCTATAAGTATTACTTTAATTGAACCAACGTTCAACATAAAAGACTTCAATGACCTTCGAAAATGTTTCATGCGAATAACTAAACGTCTACATATTCACTATTGTTATTATATACTCACGACTGTTCCCTTACAGGATATGTAGAGAGTGGGGAGTGCCAAATAACTCTACTCTTAAAGATTTAACGCGCTTTTTGTACAGTAATCACTCATTATTTCAGGCGTCGTTCCAGTAATAGATACCTATAGGTTTCTTATTAAACATATAGCATGCCTTGTTCATTCTAACTAAGTTATAGCTTTATTTGATACCTTACAATTTAGATAAAGTGGTAATTGTATAAGTAGTTAGTATAACAGGTCAAATTTCTAACTTAGATTTTCTAGTAGAAATTTCTATGTAGTTCTGCTAGTGCAATAGGCTCCCCACCCATTCCATTATGGGTTTTAAACGTGACTGGTGATACGTGGGAATGTACTACACTCCTCTACCCACCCCTCATGGGATTACAGGGGCGATGTTATGTTTTAGGTTTAGTAAGAACATGATAATTATCAGTTAATATTACCAGTTTATATAACTAAAACGAGTCAAACGAGTGGTTAAAAGAGCTCTCGCTATCACTAGCTCTCGAGGTTCAAAGTTTGTTTTGCGGCCGAAGATCGAATTTCGGGGTTCAAAGTTTTGATAGCGAAGGATTGAATAAGCCAAAGTTACGCATCCAGGGACTGCCATGTTTTATAACTTGCGAACTTAACCAACTCCGTAATAATGTTTAATTAGAGACCATTAACGCGTTGTTTATCCCGAACTATTCGTGTTCATTATATTTTATGTACATACACTGTAATATATTTACATGTAGGCACTGTTATAAGACTATGGGTAGTGGAATTGTTTTGTCAAACATATCAAATTTACAGACGGATTGGATAAACGTATGTGACAAATTCGTTCAAGTATTTTCTAATGGTATATGGCTGCCTCGTTAGTAGAGGTGCAGGTGCGACTGCTGGTCGAGAGACCCTGGGTGCAAATCCCGGCTCGGATACTATTGGATTTTTCTAACTTAGAATTTCTAGTAGAAACTTCTAGTAGTGTCCGTCGTATGGAAATAGTTTCACCGCCTATTCCATACTCGTCCGAGCCTGACCTAAGGTGTTAAATAATAATATTTATTTCTTTTACTTATCTTCCTTTTATCTTTGTATTAGGTTCTGTATTCAAATCTCGAATCAGCTACTATTGAATTTTTTCAATTTAGAATTTCTAGTAGTGACTCAAAGTCTGGATTTGTGCCCCATGTATGGAAATAGACTCACAACCTATTATTCTATGGGACTTAAACGTAACTGGTGAAACGTGGGAGTATAATACACTCCTCTGCCTACCCCTTCGGGGATTAGAGGCTTGATGTTGCGTATATTTCTTTATTTGCAAGAACAATGTTCACAGTACTTATTCTAATTTACGCGTCAATACTAACATACACATATAAAAGGTACACATAAGTAAATAGGTAGGTGCTATAAGCTTAGAAATGTCTTACACGAACTTGGACCTTGTATACCTTGGCAATGGACCATTGCAATCTGCCCTAATGAGACCATTTGTGGTCAAATACTTGGCACAACGTACATTGATTACATATTTTATTTCTTGCATATGCATGGTTCCTTTGGAGGGTTAATTGTGTACTGCGTATATTTTATCGTTTCGTGGTGTAAAGTAACTTGAATTTTTATTAATGTCACTAAAAATATAATCGCTTTAGATACCACGTAGAGAATAATATTATACCTACCAAGAAATATAGGCAAAGTTGTTAAGAAAAACTTCTTATTGTTATTGGTTTTTAAATTATTTTTGTAGATTTTTATGATCTATAATATAATAATAATATAAGAACCGTAAAAGAAATTAATATAACTACGCTTTTACCCATAGCGATAGTCAGGCATTACAACTTTCCACCAGCTACTGTTCTATAATTCTTTTCGCCCGCTCCGCTTTCAAAGCTGTAATACAGTACAGATAAATGGAATGTTTAATGAAATTCGTTACATCAATTGAATGAAATTCGAAACATGTTAGAACTATTTAAAGAAAGTTTCGTGAAACTGTTAATTGAAATGTCCATCAGTGTCTGTAGCCGAACTGAAATGAAAAACGGACAGATTAAATTATCTTGTTGCGGGCCGATCTGACGACGACACTTGGCCATTGTATTTGTCTTCGAGTTTAAGATTTAATTTAAACCAACAATCTCGATAAAACTCGTGTTCTAAATTTGAACTTAAATGGAACATAATTTAAATTGAATAATTTATTTCGTTAGAAAATATTTCACATTGTTTATTATAATTAATTAGAATTATAAGTAATTAGAACAAATGTAACGTCCACGTACATTCTTTAATGATCCTTCGTGATATACATATGTTAGCCCAGACGGTACGATAAGGCCAAAATAATATATGTACCTACATCATCAAAATATCTGAATGACATTGATTTTCTTTTTTCATAATAAATTTGTATCTACAACCTCTTCGGTAATTAAATTGAAGATTCGTTCCTGGGGTCGTGAAAAGTCTTACTGGGTTTTCGTAACAGGGACTTCCAGTAATAGCATGGAATCGGATTTTGTGTTCTGTCTATATCATTAGGCTCATCCACTATCACATGGGACTTATAACATACTCGTAACTGATGAAAAGTGGGAGTACACCCCTCTGTTTAGCCCCCACGCGAAACATAAGCGTGATCTCGTGGTGTGCTGGGTAAAAGTATGTATATAAATATATACATAAATATATAAATGATATGTTTGAAAATATATCTATTTAAGCACGTATACATTTAACTGTATATGTCGGCAGTCTGGTTACCGTTTATTTATTTATTTATGATAAAGAATACACTAAGTGAAGTTTTCGTCTGTAGAAATAAAGCTGGTAGTTGTAAACGAATACTAAACAAAACGCGTCGGCAGTATCTCTGTAAATCTCCTTTAAGATAAAGTGGCAAGCCCTTATATCAATATTGACGGCTTTAGTAAAACAAATTGGATGGTATTTTGCAGGCTTAGTGAATCCTATAAGTAATGGATACTGTAGTTGTGAGGACTTAGCTCAATTTGGCTGTTTCGTGGAATATTCAAATGGATAATATGTTTGATGTACTCGGAAACGAGAATACAAGAACAGAAAATTTTAATAACTATCGAGAACATTTACAGGGATAGAAACGTAATATAACATAATATCACGTCTATATTCCCAAAGTGGTAGGCAGGGTAATATAAGTAGGTACACTTCCACGATTCTCCTGTGATGTGTTAGTATGTCCCACCATGGAATAGGAGCCTCAGTAAACCTGTTGCAATAAACCGGGTAGCAATCTAGACTTATCTGGAGCCGGACTTATCTGAAATCTAGGCTCAACTTTAAATTAGCGATTTTTACCAGTTCCAAATTATAAACTTTAACTAAAAAAAATCATTGTAACTGCGTTGAGAATATAACGCGGCGTACTTTCCCATTCTGTTATTGTTGGGTTGCTCGGGTTTCAGCAATTTGTGACAAAAAATCTATTGTGACCTGCTTTTTCATACAGTTACTGAAACTTTGTTTTGTTTGCTTTTTCACCACTATTTTTAGATAATTTTGGATGAAAAAGTCTAAAGAAATCTGTAGAGTTTTTTTAGTAGTTTCCATAAACTGTGTTATGTATCATAAAATCCTTGTTATTTTTATTTGTTATGTATATTTTTGCATTTTATATATTCTTCTCTGTTCTTAAGGTTTCTATAAGGTACCAAGTATCTACCTTATTTCTTTATCCTTTCAAATCTGCCGTGCGTCTTACATGTTTTGCGTTTCAAAGAGCATACGTATATGATAAGAAAGTGTATGTACACACGTATGTGTGTACACTCAAATAATTTAAAGTTTTAATTTCACCTACGTTCGGGAACACAAAGAATTTTTCGTTACGACATCGTTAGTTGCCCGGGAGTCAAATATTAATTAAAAAGGCTTTTTGCTGGCCACGCTTTGCGCACAATTTCTGGATATTAATTCTCATTATTTTAGTGTATCGCATTGCAGTGTATTTCTAGGTGTATTGTAAAAATATTATTTTTTTCCAAATTGCATCAAATCCTTCATTTAAATGTTATATGTTAACAAATTAAGACATCTACCTACACTGTAAGAGCCTTGGTGTTATAACAATAATAATAAGATATTAAATTAAAATTTTTATTTGGAGTGCAGTTGCCTCAAAAGTAATTATGTTATGTAATAATTGAATTATCAATATCATCTGTGAAGAGTATTTAATGACTTATAACGATAAGGATAAGACTTATTAAACGGGATTTTTAGTAAGTAGTAATACAATAGTCTATTGTTTAAAATTTCAGTTCGTTTTAATGAACTCTCAACTTGCTATGGACTCACTCTCGGGATAAGGAACTCAGGATAAGGAAGTTTGATCGACCTTCAAATTGTCCCAATTTAGATCAAGGTCAAGGATACTATTGAAGACATATATTCCGTATTGACTTGTTTATTTCATGTCTTGATAACGATTCAGCAACATAACCTATTCTGATATATAATAATAGATTTATGATTCTTAATTGATTCTAGGAAGTTGTGATTGCATTGTAATTTGACATTTGCGTGTTGCGTTTATTCACCAGTCTGTTAAACTACATAGTTCGACATAGGCGTGCCCTGAGAAGTTTTTGTCATAATCCCCACGCTGGGGAAAGTTTAGACATCGCGCTGTTATTATTTTCTGTAATTTTTAATTCAATGTAATTTCAAGTTAGAAAACACCAAAAATGCTTTGCCCTACCCGAGATCGAACTCAACCGCGACGAGGTTATAGCAATATAAATTCTACGAATGTCTTCATGTACGATATATAAGTGAAATGCCCCTCAGATACTTAGAACACAATGAACAAGACACATTAGAACCTATAAGAAATAGCGTATCATTAATCTCCAGTATTCGGAACCGCTGTGTGTAGACGCTCTGAGGGTGGAAAGTTTGCGAGTGGATGAAAGCTACTATTGTCGGCTTGGCCTTGAACTCTTAGATTTATTCCCTTACCTTGTAGGAGTAAGTGTTAGAATAATTCTATAATGTGAGATTCACTTGCTACTCTACTTTTGAAAGCTAATTCTAACGGTGTTATAGTAACATTAGTATGAGTGAACTGTTGCTGCAATTGAAATGTATGCGACGCGGTATAAATATGGCACGTCCTCAAGCTAAGTTTCGTGGAAATGTAACCGTTGATTGAAAATGTACACTGCACTCTGCCTATGTACTCTATATCTAGAGCTTGGACAGCATAGCCGAGCGACGAACGGACCACACCAACAATGAGCACAAACTATGGCACCGTGCTGTCATAACAAAAGTATACGTTTAAAATGAGTCAAGCAGTGGTCGAAGTTAAATTATAATTCATCGAGTTTAACTTTGAACTATCTTGAGGCTGTTGGGTTAAACATGAAACCTTTATAACTCTCTACACTGCTACTCTTTGATAAGAGACTAATAGGTGTTTGGCATTGACAGTATGAACGTAATTAATTTTGTTCATTCATCATAGTTTTTTGTCACGTGCAATATTATTATAAATTTAACCCTCCGGCACACCTTCTCTACGTAACCTTTAACTGAGCCAAATCTCATAATCCTACATGCCCACAATATTTTACAATGGTCTTCAAAGATTTTTCCTTACCTATTACTAGATACACAAACAGTAAATACATATATTTGGCACTCAGTTATTTTTGTTTATCCTTAAAAGACCTACCTAGAGATGACTTAATAATAATGTAATAATACAGAAACAATTGTATATTAAAGAAACAACGGGTTTCGATGAAATTGTCTTTATATAAAAATATTATGACGTTAATGTGTGTGTTCTGAAAAAGACGATAGGGAAAAAATTCACAAACATTAAAAGGGCCATATGGAGTAATAGTTCGTGGAAAAATTACAGACGGATTGGAATATGATATGACCCAAAGATGTTATGTATTTTAAGGCACTTTTCGTAGTGTAAGCGAATAACGCAATATACGCAAATAGATAATATAATGCAATATACGCAAAATAACATAATATAACGCATATACGCAATGTAAGGCAATATATGCAATACAACGCAATATACGCAACATGCTGAGATACCAGTATTGGAAATCAACAGTAGAATAACCATTGCTATCCTATATATGTAAATACTACGTTTGCCATATTTAATCATAGGTGATATTTAGAAATCATGCCGATTCTATTCATAAGTGATATTTAGAAATCATGATCAATTAATTTATCGTTTTACTGTTGGAAGCGGCTTTCAGAATGGGAGGGCAATGCAGGTTGGCAGACTTCACACACTTTATATTATAGAGAATTGTAGTGTAAAAAATTTTTGTAAAAAGCTGCGCGCATACATTTGAACACAGTACTTTTGGGGTTGGAAGTGCATTCTAAATTAAATCTAGAAATATTCGGTATCTTATACTTAGTTGCATTAGTCAAACCAAATGATATGAGTAACAACTGATATAAAGATTTTGGTATTCAGCGTGTCGTGCCACGCTGTGTTAAAATCAGAGGAAATGTCGTACTATTCCACCTTTATTATGGATAAATAAATAGATTATACCATACTATACTGACTTAGAAGTCTTTGAAACGGGTGTGCATGTATGAAGAGATTCATGAATGTGCAAGAAGCATGGTAGGTCCGCAAGGTTATTTGGCACCCCGTGCTTTCTGCCTAACCCATTAGAGACTTGGCGTGAAGATATGTATGTATACTATACTCGTTGGTGTTTATATAACGCTGGTGCGACGGGACGTTTCTAGAAGGCTCCCAACGATTATCGTTATTACGGTTCTGGAGAACGTATCGAAGATTTGTTTCCAGGTATGCGTACTATAAAAATAAATGGAAATTGGTTACGGTAGCCGCGTTACAAAGGGAACGCTCGGGTAAAGTAAGAAAGATGTCCCTTTTTTCTGTTTGTTCTCTGCGGAACGGGAAGGCTTGATAAAATAGTCCTTAAGGGTATCTGGCGTGTACAATAAAAATATCGTATATACATATGTATGTACATATGTCATATGTAAATTTTGTATATATTTTTACAGGTGTGATTTATATTATTATATATAATTAAGGGCCTTTTCTCTCTTGACTTTTCTATTATTCTAAGGTTAAGGTTATAGTTTGTTACGTTGGCCAAGAGCGGGTTGGCGTGCTGGCAGACTAAGGTGCAATATTTGTAAAGAAGTGCGCGTCATGGACTTGAAACTAAGACTCCTGGAATGAGAGGCTGAATTCAAAGCTACTAGGATAATATCAGTTTATGAGGCCATATATGATTTTGGCAATAAAGCGTGAACTGTTAGGGCCGATGGTGATGGCAACATAGATAATTATATTCTTATAAAATCTATAAGAGAGCATAACTAGAGCCTCATGATTTCTTAAATGCTAAACCTGGACAAAGTTCAGAGTACACTCACAATACTTTTGATTTCTCTGCCTTTAATATTATATTCCAAAATCAAACGCATTACTCAAATACACAATACGTATAAAGACCGCGTGGCCTAGGCAATAGGCAAGGAAAAGACCGATTTACCACCTACTGGCTCGTTTGGCTAGTTGCCAGGTTAAATATAAAAAAGTATTCAATCCGATTGACGTGTATGTCATACAAATCAGTGTTGTGGTTCGCATTACGCTTGCCTATACATATAAAAATATAATCCTACAACTTTCTAATAACTGTAGAATGTACTTAAAAAGGGAAGGAAGGCTATTATTTAAAAAAATATTATTGGAATAATATATTTTGTTTAAAAGATTCCGAGTTGCCTATCCCCTTTCCGCTTGACCAACTTAAAGACCAAACGAGACAAGGCTATATAGAGCGGCGTTCAATGCTTTCAGTGTTTGGGTAATCGAAGACAAGATATTGATGAGAGTTAGATGACAGTAGCCGCTATTGTTCGAGACGCAGCTGTTTGTAAAGGCTTTGTCAGCGATCAAACTTTCAAATAACAATATAAAACAATGTTGTTGACTAGAGAGAAGAGTTTAGCTGTTTAAAAGATTTCTTTTTTAATCACAATATTGTGTTTAACTATACATTTATCGTGTTCTTGTGATGGTATGTATTTATCATAGATGTATTTACATCGCAAGTATATTTTTTATCGCAATGAATATACTCGTGTGTCAAATATACAGTATGCATATATGTAAATATATAAATATACAAATACAGACTAAAAATATATAAGTTATTCGGGTCAAAGGATTACGTGCAATTAAAACAAAACCTTAACATTATCGATTTAAAATATACCTGTTGTTACTTGTAAGTAGTTGTTATATGTGAATAATATAAAATCTTCGATACAAATAAATAATTATATATTTTTTTTTCTGAAGATCGAGCTCAGTGGCGTGCCATTGGAGAGGCCTATGTCCAGCAGTGGACGGAAGTAGGCTGATGATGATGATGATATATATATTCCGCCTTTTGTAATATACCTAGATTTATAGGTGTTGCAAAAAAGAATAAATAAATAAATATATTTGATAATGATATAAATATAATATTATTGATTCAAGTCTGATAGGCAACATACTTTGGGGGACCTTAACGATCATTAAAATCTATGTACAAGCAAGAGTGCAGTGAAAGTTACTTTAAGTTCAAGGTTGTCACAAGCGGAACTAAAAATTATGACTCGTCGACAAAATAATTATGCGAACAGATATAGTGAGACATAATATTATCACGGTATAGCATGACATATTATTGCGCAGACAATGACCCGCAAATTCATACCTATATTACCGTCCCGCCACCACCTGCGGTAGCTTGTTATGATATATATTATAGCACGGTATATTAATATATGTTATAGCTGCATCTGTGACGGCCTTTATTAATACATGAGATTATAATAGTGCAGAATTACACAATACGAATGTACGAGTGTGGAATGCAGGCGAGCGCCGTAGCGGGTCGCTGGCCGGCACGACCTTGCGCCGCGCGCCGCGATACAGCTTGTGTATATTTTTTATTGCGCTCCCACGCCTTTTGTAATTCACGCTTTTTGTGTTCTACAATTGCTAATTAAAGTAATAATCATATCATAATTATTCAATTTGCAGTATCAAAACACAAAAACACGCATTGGTCCACCACAACATTGTTTACCCGGTACCTGTAGTTGTCACATAAGTTAGGTTACGTACGTTCAATAATAAATCAGTGTATTACCAAATGTATAATAAATGGTGCCCATTGTCAATCTTATATACGTATTGTAAATAATACAAGCCTATGAAAGCGATCATATGCAAATTATTGATTTCATGTGCTTCCTTAAACTAAGAGGGCGGAGGAAACAACTTTAGGTTTTGTTCATGTACAACGTAAATCTTTCCTTACATATACAGAATAGGTAGTTAGGCGTAGGTACAGACGTACATTGTACATAAATCATCATCGTCATCATCATCATCATCATCATTATCATTATCAGCTTACTCCCGTCCCGTCCGTGTACATACAACCTAAACATATTATTAAAGATTTAAAATTAAATAAAGTATGCAAATTTGCAACTTTGAATTACTGGCCTATTATTTGTACACACTGACCGGGACCAAGATTTTTCATATATCATGAAATATCATATCGAATATCTTACAACACATCATTTCTAAACAAACCAAAGATAAAAATGAAAAATTATAGCTATAAAAAAATATGTTTGTGTTCCCCATCCTTGGAGAAAGCTAAGCGTTTAAATTCGAACCACGGACTGAATGTTTATCTTGAAGTTTAATTCCTATTTGAGTTTTTCGATTTTCCCCGAAAGATCTTATCATATTTGATGCACTGAATCATCAAACTCAATAACGTCCATTGATAATCGAAAAACTGTAATTAGTCCGCTCAGTTGCCCGCTCAGTATGCTTCCGTTATAAATATGTAGATATTACACATTAAATGAACCTGCCTTAACTGTTTGTCTTTTGCTTTATGTATTTGTTGAGTATTATTATTGTCTCATATTTAATTATTATGCGACATTTAAATCTATGCCTCTAGTAGGAAAATATGAAGCATAACAGTAGTAAAGCGTACTCAAATAGAAGAGAAGGAAAGTCTAATAAGTAATTCGCTAATTAGGTTGAAGTGTGGTGTTCTGTAACTCGTAATACGCGTGGCCCGCAGGCCGCGCGCGCGCGCCCCGCCCGCGTATGTTCGCACGCGCCGGGAATTCACCGGCTGTTGCCGCGCGACGTAATTGCGTTGATTTGCTTGTAAAATTATAATTTGATACAAAATCCCAACCTCTCGGCACGATATCATTACCTACCTTCAATTAATGCCGTTTCGCTGACGTCTAATAGCTCCATGTTTTGATCTATCGTAACCGTAGAGGTTATTATTAAATCGTTAGCCTTGAAAGCTATTTATAACTTGATTGTTAAGACCATTTATCTTTGAATTGAGTAAGTATTGCGTTTCCTTATTTTATTTTATATAAACACAGAATATTAACGTTAGAAATCAATGAGAGTCAATATAATTATGTATGTAATGTTATACACATATTATTTATCTAATGTTACACAATATTAATGTTTAAAAATGAAGTGAGTCGTGTGCGACCGAGCAGTACCTAACTTGTGAGGACATGACTCAAGCTGGGGTATCCCGATGACGCGCTGCTCACTTTCAGTTGGTACTGCTTCCACACAAAATTCAACCCTGTAGCTGTGCAGATATTACTGTGTCATAAATGAATTTCGCTTGGCGGCGCTAGGCTTACGTGGATAACACGTATAATTATCAGCTAAAACGCCACGAGGTATTATGAAATCAATTCGAACATAGTGCAACGTTATTTCTCAATATTACAAATATGAGATGAACACGTCAGTATATTGATTAAATTTGATCAACGATATCGGTGGTGCTAAATGCTACTGAATGTACTGTCATGTCAATAAATAAACGATGATAAGAATAACTACAATAGATGATAATATAGAAGAAGCATAGCAGGTCTGTAAGGATAGAGATATTAAGCATTCGGCATTGTCTGCCTCCCGCGTAAGGGACCTGGCGTGATGATATAACATAAATATAATAAATAAACGAATCTAGAAACCTTATTATATACAATGCAAAAAAGGGGCAGGTAATAATCTTTCGAACGTATTATTAACGGATCCTTAGTATCTAATATTTTCGGCAAACTAATTAGGTTCATAATACCACAAGGCCAACGGGAAGAGATATAAAGCAACATCTAATTAAAGTAACTACTTGACCTCATAGACTTCTATACTTAGTATAAACTGACTTTTATTCACTTTCATTATAATTACATTAATTCACTTAACTTTTTCGCAGTCGAACCCATAGGACTTTTATTCCATGGGACGTATACCATAACTAGAAAAAAGAAACAGTAGGTAGGTACTACACTCTCCTGCCTCTTCGGGTAAATACAGTTGTGATATTCTGTTATGTTAAAAACTGTTCACTAAAACAAATGTATGTGTAGCAGATTCGTCCATACTCGGAACTCCATGTCCAGTCATATTGGAGCGAACAACTTCGTTGATAACGCAAGGGCAGCAGGGACGGAGGGGATGACGCTGGCGCCCGATACAAGATATTACGCGATCGTTGCGGTCGTTTACCCGCGTCCCAGCCTTAACCTACCGCAATTGTTCTAGAACATCTGTTATTTACTAAATTACTAGTTTTAAATGTGCTTTAATATTCAGCTTAATTTTTTATTCGGCTTCTTTATTTAAAAATGAGCCTAGGCTCGCCACGAATTCCATTATGGGACTTACACGTAACTGGTAAAACGTGGGTGTGTCTTATAGTGCTCTGCCTATCCCTTCGGGGATTGCAGGCATGAAGTTCCGTTTACGTTTTACCACCCTACAATAAGCGTAGCCACCCGCACGGATCAAGTTACAATTAAATGTCGTCATGGCTATGGTATTTTTGTGATATTTAATTACGAGTGAGTATGTGTCAGCATTCTGTTCAGTTTTATATTGTTCTAAGATATTGAAAAAATCAGACGGTGACCGATATTAGTATATATTTATACCGATGTAAGTGAGTACATAGCATGATACGTGAATCACACTAGTGAGGCTTACTTTCTCTACTTTCCCATGTCGAGACCGCTCGTCCTTGAACTGCCGCGGCAAAAAGTTGTCGGAGCATGACTAACTGGGTACGTTTGCTCATACGGGCAACAAAATCAAGATATGTATGCATATATTAGCTCGTTACAGCAATATGTTTGGATAGGTTTGCGCTAAAGGTCAATTTGGATGTAAATTCTTGAGCAAATATTGGAACAAAACTATGCAACGTTGTAAAATACACAACGTTATAAAATCCCGGGTGGGTACTATTGGACTTTTCTAATTTAGAATTTCTAGTAGTGACTCGCAGTCTGGATCTGCGCCCGGTGTATGGCAATAGGCTCACCACTTATTCCATGGGACATAAAAGTAACTGTTGAAACGTCGGAGTGTACTACACTCCACTGCCTACCCCTTCGGGGATTACAGGTATAATGTTACGTTGTCGTTATTGTTATGTTGAAAGCGTCATCGTATGGGTTGCCGCTGACCAATAATTTCTAGTCTTCATCCGCCAGAAGAGCCTTGACATAATCTTGATCGTCTGTGATATAAGGTCACACAACTCTATCAAGATGACGTCAAATTAAAAGAAGTCACCGAGCAGGAAAATAAGCGACTGTAGTGGAGCCAGCAAAATTTTTGCGTTTTACTGCGAGGTTGCTAACAAAATAACAGGTTGCTTACATCATTTGCGCTGACCCTACACAATATGTTCACTCCGCGATTTCCTTCCTTCTGTATGTTTCCTTTAAAGCCTTTAATGAATGAAACAGTGGTTTATAAATAATTTCTATGTGGTTAGATACAGAAAATGTTTAATAGCTTTTTATTTGATTACATAATTTTTAACCGACTTCAACAAAAGGAGGGTCTAAGTTCGCCTGTTTTTTTTATATTTGTTTCTTTAGAACTTCATCATTTATGAATCATACGGTAAAATTCTCTTTTTAGGTAGCAACATAGGGGATGAAAATTTTCGTGGGCTTGGAATTTTATTTATAACTTATTGTATTTACGATGAGAAGCTGTACGTACGAAAAACCTTAAGCGTGAAAAGATAGGGTATGAAAGTTTTTGTTATATTTTTGTGTATTTTTTGCATGGGAAGGTACACTTTCGGTTTGGTCGCATTAAAATTTGAAAAAAAAAATTAAGGGTGAACACTTAAGGGTTGAAATTTTTCATGGACTTAAATTTCATTTATAATTTATTATTGTATCTAGTATGAGCAAATATACATATAAAAGTATATGTATACGCATGTATAAAATACATTATGTAGGTTCATCTCGTGTACCAGAAAACGTATAGCTTCTGAAAAGTGGGAGCACTAAATTTAACTGCCTATCCCATGGGTAAATACTGGTGTTATGTTATTCTCTAAAGTTACGGACATGGCGTGTTCGCCTGAAAACCTGGAATCTTATTACTGAATAGAATCAAGAATTCCTTGGACAGTCCACCGCACAAACGTGGCCATCCTCAAACAACGTAAAATAGAAAACACTCAACGTCTGTCAATTGCGTGTGTACGCCTTGGTTTGAATTACTATGGCTATATCAAACGAAGAGCAACCAATGACAGAGAAACTGATAGTGACGGGAAATATCGAAGGTAAAAGACGCAGAGGTCGAAACTGAAAGAGATGGTAGGAGCAGATCTCCGAATTGCTGGAGTTACCTGTTAGCGCCGCCATCCACCAGGCGACCGATTGGATTAGCTGGAAACATACCATTGGCCATCTAAGGAATCACGATCCTGAGCAAAGAAGCAACGACTGAGAAGAAGAGTTATAAGCAGATATGAATTCGGCGCGACCGTTCAGAATCCCTAATAGCAGCAAGATCATGCCTATATTTGTAATGAATATATAAATAATTTCACTGTTGGATAAAATATGTTATGACGTTCATTGAGTGTATTATTATTTTATTCATTATATACTTTATAATGAATAAAAACTTTTGAATTGAATTGAATTGGAAGTTATATAACGATTGCGTTACATAGAAGGAAGGAAATCGTTTGGTATGTCACTAATTAACCACATAATTAAATTTAAAGTTTATGTATAAATTAATATACGTTGAAGTCTATATCTAAGTACGTCAATGAATTTTTTTTTAATGCAAATTTTACCCTAATTACTTACCTACATACCCGTTGCTACCTTGCATGTTGCCTTTTCCAACAGAGTACCTAGCAAGAGCCTAATGAAGTTATTTATAATGTTTCATTTTCCCTGTCAACATCGAATGTTACAGCTCCACCTACGATTAGCGGAGGCCTATGTCCAGCACTAAATTTTAATATGCTGTTGGACAGATATATGACAAATCCAAGGATTGTAATTGGAATAAATAAATAAATAAATTCTGACTGAAGTTGATACGAATACCTTAAGATATGAGTGTGGTTCATAATTATAGTCACCATATCACTAGTTTTCGAAATTTTCCTTAGTAAATTTAGCTTGTATGAATGCTTTTTCTGTATCGCCCTTATCACACATTGAAACTTCGCATGTTCATCGGAGATGCGTGGGCGTTGATATCTGCATATAACCGTCATCATAATCAAACTGTTCCAATTATACGCTTGTCAGATGTAGGAACATAATATGTAAGTTGTAGACAGTAACAACCTGGTTTATTGCGAGAACAATCTACGCACCGCGTATTGTAATGTACGTTCTTTGATACGTAAATAACTTCAACAGCCCTCGTGTGGAAATTGTGTTCATTCAGCTGGAACTTAGAAACCCAATGATATAATGTTCTGATCGCTTTTCACGTTGCCTCTCTGGTAAACCCACAATAGGTATGTCGGAATTATATTTCACAAGGAACTGCACTGAGTATTTCAAATAATAATAATAACGCAAATCTTTATTTGCACAAAAAACGGCACATACAAGATGGCTGGAAGTCTTATCTGTAGATGCTCACACGTGCTTTACCAAGACAGTCGGTAGGCAAATTTATCAATAACAAGCTAAAGTCGTTGCGCTTACAATTATAATGAAAGAAAATATACACATGTCGGAGACGGTCATTACTATGGACATTGAGCGTATCGAAAATAGTCATTAGTACGGACGTTAAGCGATTGGCGGAGACGGTCATTAGTATGGATGTTAAATGAAACGCAGCACTATAGCCGGCAGCACCATCGCAATGTCAATACTTGAGTAACTTTATGCTACGACAGAGTCTAGCTCGTGGGGAGACGTTGGATGAAAATGCATTTTCTATCCTGCCGTCGAAGAGAACGGTTCCTCCACTCTAGGAACTGTTACTCGTTTCGTTTGCCCAGTGTGTTAGTGTTCTCTATAGACAGGCTAATCTGTCAGG
>DWFV01000130.1:0-17893 GCA_018246775.1 Parelbella machaon machaon
CGCTGTTAAGCTGCGCTGTTAAGCTGCGCTGTTAAGCTGCGCTGTTAAGCTGCGCTGTTAAGCTGCGCTGTTAAGCTGCGCTGTTAAGCTGCGCTGTTAAGCTGCGCTGTTAAGCTGCGCTGTTAAGCTGCGCTGTTAAGCTGCGCTGTTAAGCTGCGCTGTTAAGCTGCGCTGTTAAGCTATGCTGTTAAGCTATGCTGTTAAGCTACGCTGTTAAGCTATGCTGGCCTTTAACTATATACATATATTGTGCTATATTAAGTCCATTAAACATTCCTAATGTACATTTCCTTTCATGAAACACCTTCACCTACTTTTCATAACTGTTATTAGAGTACCTGATCTGATCGAGTGCCCAATCTAGAATGGTCGATAAAATTATTGGTTAGAAATGGTGTCTATTGAAGTTAAATTTTGGTTGAAGACCCAATAAATATTTCTGCAACAAATAAGATTGTTCATTCTATCTAGATATAAAATGTATCTAAATATTCATTTAGAAAGTAATATATTTCATGTCTATCAACTATTCGGCTACTATAGCACATGTTAAACAACTGTGCATACATTATTGTTCTAACATAGGTACTATGACTATACTGTCCATGTCGAAAGACTTTATTTCATAAAAACTTTGACCAGACGAAAAGACCGATAACCTGTGACTCAATTACCAAGAACATGCTTAAAGCGTCGTCTACCTTTATTGAAGAAGACATTCGTGCTAAGTACTAAGACATTGATAAAATTTGTAGTTAGATATAAAATTAAAAACTTTAAAATATTTTATTTAAATAGCAGAGCATATAGTGTGAGTGTTTTACTTCCTCGTTGATCTAGTGGATGCAATCGTGACTGTTGATTATTAGATCCTGGGTTCGATCTCGGGTTGGGCAAAATGTTATTGGATTTTTCTAACTGAAAGTTGCCAATAGTAGCTTGGCGTCTCGATTTGTAAAGTAATTGCTCCACCCATTTATTCCATGGTGGTATGTAAAAAATTACAGGTGAAATATGGATATTTGTTACACTCTTCTGCCTACCACTTTGGAGAAACACAGGCGTGTTATATTATACATATTTCGTTGTGAATGTTAATGAATGCAGATTCCGAGGAAGATCAAGACTGACCGACGGAAAGTCAGAATTCTCAGAAATCAACGTGAATGTATGAATAGTGATACATGTAAAAGGAGCGCGCCAGGTTTTTAAGGATAGTGATATTTAGCACTCGGTGTTCTCTGTCTACCTCATAAGGAACATGGCGTGATAATATGATAATATTATTTAAAAGAACTCACGCCCACTTTCGCTTAACAGTAACCCCACGTACCAACGTGTCTATCGCAGTTGATCTAATATATGCATTTTTTTTACGCCACATGTTTGGCTATATAAATCATATCTACATCACATTTTAATCTTGCTTCATCTTATCTATGATGTTCCTACCCCTCTGGTTTGTATAACGGTAAATTTGCATAAAAAGGGTACTCGTAAGAATATTTTTAAAATTTGTCCGCATTTTTTAAATGCAGAAATAGGGTCGCGTTTGGTTGCAGTCTGACCTGATGGAAAGCGAGATGCAGCCTAGGATATAGCCCGCTCGCCTAGAAATTACCTATTCACCCTTGTTTACATTGTAATGCTACATACATATATTTAAATTTAATTGAATGGCTGAGGAAAGAATGACAAGAAGCAGATATTCACTGGGAGTGTTTATGCATACAGGTGCGGAGAAACCAAGGCCCACGGATATTGACCAAATAGGTCAGTTACTGGCTGGCAGGAGAGTCAGAATTCTCCGAAATAGGTGCGCATTTATGAAGAAGAGATTGATGAATTCAGTAGAGGCGCAGTAGATTTCTAAAGATAACAATGTTTGGCTCTCGCTGACATCTGCTACCCTGTCTTGGCATGAACATATAATAATAATTATTATATTTTCATCAATTAATATTTAGGGTACAAACGCGTCGATACTTAAGCTCTATTTAAACTTCAGCATAACATATTATATTAACAATTTCGTCTTAATAACAACAGGCGTCGCGTTCGTAGGTAACTCGGGTACGGTATACGTGTTTTTCCGCCTCCGAATATAGCTACCTATGTGTACGAAAACAACTTCTAAGCCGATTCAGCTATGAATGTGACCACAACGCTTTTATTTAATTGTTTTTTGAAAAATACGTGTATTTTCATAAGAATTTAGCGGTTTATTGGGAAATTTTAATTTTGTTTTAGATCTGTGGTATGATGTTTTCAGAGAAGCGAATACGTATAAAGAATTATTCTCATCTTATAAATTAAATACTTGAATAATGTGCAATGTTTTTTTTGACATTAATGCGCCCGGTTTATATCAATAGGGTCCCTCTTTTTACATAGGACGTAACTATAACAACTGTTGAATAGTGAGATTACAACACTCCTCTGCCCTGCCTTTCCGAAAACTGCAGTCGTGATGTTATGTTATAAAATATAGATATATGTATATGTTATAATAAAATAGCGCCTTCAATCTTTCAGTCGGCGCGCCGTAGGAGTGTATTATTAATTATAAATGTGAATGTAAAACGTAATGAAACGCTTGCGTGTGACGTGTCTCATTGGCGCTCTTTGTTACAGCAAAAACTAATTTGCGATTTTGTTCAGCTTTTTACCACAATAATTTAATTTTGCAACTATTGCTGGCGATCGTTAATCGGACTCTGGTATTTGAGAAGCTGGAGCGTATCCCAACACATTGGTGATATAACATTGAAAATAAATTTACCCTAACTTGTGTTACCTTGGAGTTTTGGGTTCGATTCCCAAGCAAGACGAGTATCTTGGGTAATAAATACGAGTAATTGTTTTGTTTTTAAGTGTAAATCTATCTTTTAAGTGTCTAGTTGGAAATTTATATACATATTACATCAGCTGTCTAGGTACTGTAGCATGGATTAGTTGAGATCAGATAGCTACCTATGAGCTATACAGTCATTACTATCTATGTTACAATGCGAAGTAACACTGAAGGTAAAACTGCCACTCAAATATGTGGTGCACCAGTAATTTTCCTATTTAATCCATTGTAAACTTTTAATCACCATCATCATTGTTATCATCATCATTATCAGTCTGTTTTCTTCCGCTGCTAGACATAGGCCGACTGCTGGATATTCAGCTCTTCGAATCCAATCGCTGCCAGCTACTCTGTATACATCACTCTACCTAGCTGGAGGACGTCCTACGCTACGTTTATAAAGTGTTATGTTAAATTATGAGGTAACTATTCCAACTTAATGCTTAGGCAATGGAAAGCATTTGTCAGGCTGGACCTGTAATACCTTCCAAGGCTCGTTCGGGCTCGGCTGCAGATGTCTATGGCCGCGACAATTTATCACTGTTTCCTACTTGCTTGCTGCTATTTTTACAAAAAAAAAATTTAGCAGCTTTTGCACTTTCACCGACGTTGCCCCACAGCATCAGGCTAATAATTAAAAGATTGTACGCAAATTTAAATATTTCTATTAATTATGTCAAAAACAAAATAGAACACAATGGACAGAAATCCCACCGCAAAGCATACTAATGTTAATAACATTCTGACAGTCGAATATTGTGTGGTCGGGTTATTATCTAAAGTACGATTTAGCGGTTTGTTTATTTGAAAAACATTGCCATGTTTTTTAAATTGTATTTCGGTTTGAATGGACTGCTTTTAGACGATGCGTACTGTATAATATGTGTGGATACTGGCAGCCTTCAAGAATTTACTGCCACGTGCAATAAGATATTGTTGATAAAGTATATTAAAAATGAAACACCGTAACCACATTGAATTCTAATGATATTTCAAGGTCACTTTAGTGTATTTCGTACAGATGAAATCAATATATGGATTATAGCAAAATGAAATTAGGTTAACAATGGATTGTAAATATTATCGATGGATGGAAGAATTATTTGATTCAAAATCGAAATTTTTCTGTGCCTGGGTTTATTTATATAAGTATATGTTTAAAAATTTATAATGTGGAGTAAACAAACTCTGGTCATCATACCACACAGTGCGTAATGTTCCAATACGTTTTAGTAATCTTTAAAAATGTTCTTACAATTAATTCAAATAATAATTATTATTCTTTTCTCGTTTAAGTTCGTACGTCGTCGTATAAGTTAAATACCCGTATGGGATCTGGCGTGATGGTATAGTAACCACAATAAGTTGTATAAAACAAGATGATATAACGTAAGTACATCTGTAGGTACAAATGATTAATGACACAGCTTGGCACTGACCACTTAGTAGAAAGAAGTGCCCCGTACGCCGTGCTCACAATGGCCGATGAATGTTCTCCATCAGTTTATTTCATCTAGCACTACAATCATGATGTATCTTACGCTTCACCTCTGAGATAACTCATCATCAAGGCGATGGGACTTAGATTAATGGGAACCAGATAACTTTAAAGACATTATTGGAATTTGAATTGGAATTGGAATTGGATTATAGTATTGGAATACTTGTGAAGTTGTAGTTACAACAATAAGCATACATTCCATGTTTAATAATAAAAGAACAATCTTAACACGTAAGATATTGTTTTAAGCCTGTGGTCTGAGAAATTGGTCTTAAGAATTTGGTCCCATTCATAAAACATACATAGAAACAGATTCAAGTCTTAGTGCTTCTTCTGTTCCATAAAAAATCAATGAAAATAACTAACAGCGTTTAAAAACACAATTAAATGTAGCATACAGTTTACTTCAATAGAAACAGTAATGAAAAGAATGGTTAGAAACTAAAATAGACAACATAAAAATAAAATCCAATGTCAGACTGATAACAATTATATTATTGTGTTCTAAAACTAGCGTCTTTGTTCAATAATTTTCCGAAAATATATATGTTCTACGAAATAACTGTATCCATTAGGTCTCATAAAACTAATTGAACTTCAAAGTAACGCGTCACGGCAGCCATCGCTTTAAATTAACAGTCTGTTGTCTATAGCTCGTAACAATAATTTTACACAATGGCCATAGACAATGCTGTTAAAACAGAGCTACGGAATGGAGTGAGTCGTGATTAGTTAAAAGTTTTAAAGCACAATATAATGTACGGCTGTCAAAATTCTCCCTCAGAACAGAAATTGTTGTAGAAAATTTTCGGACAAATTTGCATTATTGTTAATATTTAGATCCCACGAGAAGCCGGGAACATTTCGTATAATCCATGATAATTGGCTCCGAAGTTGTGGAAGCTGACAATTTTTTACACCACTCCACTGAGGTAGACTAAAGTGAGTTAATCGTGCATCCCTAACACTTCCACTTATTTTATTTCGACGTATTTGAATAGACAAGGAAACAGTTATCTGAGCTATGAAATTTTAACTCTTCTAAATCGTGTGCATTAGCACACATGTACTTTGAATAAAGATCTTATGATGTGAAAAATTCAACCACCATTTCGAATATTAATTTTAAATTATTGTAAAATGGCTTCTTATTTTTAAAATAATTTACTTTAACTATATTTTTTAAGTCCTCACATATTAAATAAATAATAAATTAAATAAAGGCTGACTTATGCATGGCCTCATGAATCCTCAGCATCCTCACTATCGGCCGCAGCTTGCTCTGATCCATCAGCATGATTCCTTCTAGAATTAAGCAGTGCCACCAAATCGACTTTCTGCATCGTAACTTTTACAAGATCTTTCAATATTTTCTTTATATCATCATCTTGAGCTATCAAATTTTTTATATTTTCTCTCGTGAAACCGAATTCTCTCCTACCTCCTATTGGTGGTAGAAGAGATTCTTTGAACTTTTTCTTTCTACCTCTTAGTGGTGGTTGAACGGGCGCGTCGGGTTCTCTTGGCATTGGTTTTGACACAGATCCCATCATATTACGTTCATTCATCGTTGATGATTTTTGTCTACTTGTCAGAGATTGATGATTATGTACGCAATCTTCTCCACAACACATAGAGCAATACATCTTGCATTCTTGCTGTCTCGGTTCTGGTGGTCCTATTGATTCCCGTAAGGCTGGGCCTTCGTTATTTTTACGTTTGTGGTTGCAGTCTTTGTAGTAGAGAATATTTTCAATACTCTCGTCAGAGGAGGATAGGTCCTTGTATCTCTTTTTCCCCAAGATAGTAGTGAACTGTAATGCTATTATCACCTGGAACGTTCAAAAGATAATAATAAGAAGAATATACTTTATACTTTCGGCTTAAACTCAGAACGTGCAATATTTATTGTCATCCTCACGAGGTTACGTGGCATTTTTACTAAAGATTGAAAAAGTATATCTAATTTTATTTACTTTTAGTTGATAATATTATACACGCAGTACTGCTTGTATGTGATTATATTTATATTTACTACACTTTTCATTTACATCGCAAACTATTTTATACGTTTTATCTTTTTTAATTGCATTTGGACTAAGTTGAACGGATTTACAGATTTTTAACTGGAGAAAAGATATTTGGCAAAAACTGATTGAAAATGTACCGTTTCGATTAATTCCATCGCGTTGCGATTACGCGTGTACTCCTGTAGCCGGCCACTTACAAGTTATCGAATTTTCCGGAAATACTGGCTATGTGTTTGTAAACATAGGTTTAATCAAACATTAGTTAGTTAGATTGTATGTTTGAATTAGAAGAGCGTCGTTAAGAAAAAAGTATAGTAGTCGAGCAAACAAAAAATGTTATGTGATTGCACAGATAACATACCTACTTATTTTAAGGTCTGTCGCACGCTAAATTTATGTTTTTAAAATATTTCCTTCTCTTTGTTACGCAAGCCATGTACCCATCACTAAACCAGACTGCGAGCTGCTATATAAAAGTTATTGCATATATGTATAAAACCATTAGGTACATTTCGTTTTGTTGTTATATATTATGTATCTATAAAGTACAATATCTGAAGCATTCCTTTCTACGTAACTGAGTAGGAAAGTTCTGTGCAAAACCCCCTAATGTCAAATTTTAGTATCAAGTGTCAATTTAAATATAACAGTCCAACTGTATTTATCTTAGCGTCTCGTGTTATCTGATTTTTTTAATGTATTGTTTTCTGTCAGTGTATTTGCAAAATAAACAAAGCAAACGCACAACATGTTATTTAGGAGGGGAGGAAATAGGGGGAAATAGAGTGTTTAATATATAACAATTAGTAAATATGCGAGAGAGAGAGAGAGATAGATTGGAGAGGCCTATGTCCAGCAGTGGACGGAGGTAGGCTGATGATGATGATGATGATAATAATGAAATATGCTATACAAGTTTATTTCTTAGTGAATATGATTCTCCTGGCATACCTACAAAATGTTACATATAAAAATCGTATTTCATGAACCCTTTACATAATAATATTAATGCTATTCTATATTATTTTTTATTTACAATTTTCACAATTGAGTCTGTGAACGTGTTGGAAATAATTTATACAGGTTTATTCATGGTTATACAGATAATAAAGATATTTAACATAATTTAATACAGAGCTATGTGAGCTCTATTCCTGGATACTGGTTACAGCCTTTTCATAAATCGCTCGGTATTCCTCCTCGGCGCTAATGTTATCCCGTTCCGCCGATACCATCTTAAATTATCCAAAACGGACTTGAACATCGGTTGGTAAAACTTGTTGGTTTTTTTCATGCTTTTCAGTTTCGACTCCTTCAAATCCTGGCAGTAGTGGTACCACCAAGGCATCAGGATACCAGACGCCCGTCTTTCGATTTCAGAGCAAAAAATGCTATTTGGTAGTTTGAGTTGGTCTAACTGCTGTTTGTTCATATCGCTTGGGAACGTTTTTATAGTATGCTGATCTTTCCACTTGCGGAGCGGTCGCCAGCGTGGTTGTGCAATATTGAGACACAGAAGAAATAGTAGACTGCGGTACTACAAAACAAAACAATGGCATAAGCGACGATAAATATTATAATTTTTAAATTGAAATTCTCGCCCTAATTCGGAATTTAGATTTATGCCCGGTGTAGGCTCAGCACCTATTCTATCATCAAACATATAACGTATGTAACTGGTGGAATATCCGAGCTTACTACAATCTGCATACCTCTTTAGGGTTTACAAGCATAATGTAATAGCATAATACATTTATATGGAATATATCTCTCAGAACTTTGGTTGCATTAAAAGTGTAACTGTTAGTTCAACAAACATTATTGAACACAGGTCTTGCTTCAGTCTAAAAAGAGTTGCATCTACTCGTATAGATCACTAAGTTGGCCATTTCCGATTTCAAACAACTTACCTTTATAATATGTATTCTAAAAACTGGTTTTGATAACCAAGAAATTACGTCCACGCACTTCAATTGCTGTATTAATTATTTTGTTTTATTTTATCTTTTCTTATTCCATATTTCAATATTCTGTCAAATTATAACATCGACACGAAAAAGGTTTTAGTAATAAATCAGCCAGAGCTATGTAACACATGCGATAGTTTGCATGTAATATAGTCTTCAATCGGTCAACTTATTCGATCGTTACAACAAAAATTTCATTTCGAAATTTTATTTTATTATCAGTTCATAATTTTATTGTAAAGTTACTTACCCCCACATATTCCAACATCTTCGGGCGGATTTCAATTAAAAAAAAAAAAACTATTAAGACATAAAAAAGCAATTGACCGTTTATTGAAATGAAATGGAAACTGGTGATTAATTGGTAAAATGCGTTAATGTATAAAGAAATTTAAATGTAACCGACAAATACATATTTCGGTTCTTATTGTACAAAATAAAAAAAAATTACTTCACTCCTATAATCCTCGAAGGGGTACGCAAGGGAATGTAGTAACCTTTCTCGTTTCAACAGTTAGGTTTGTGTCCCACAATGGAATCGGTCACTACTGGAAACTTCAAGATTTATAAGTCCAATAGTACCCGACTCTGGAATCTAGGACCCAGGTACTTCTTGATGGGTAGTCGCGCATATAATCAATCGACCAACGAGAAAATCATATAAATTTTATTTTAACGTATCAATTTCATTTAGAAACTGGCTTCTACGTTTTTATAGAAAGTAACTGTTAAAGCATGTCGGAACAGAACCAAATGATTAGTGTAGGCAGAACAAATAACTCCTGTTAAACACTCATTGCAAAATTGTCTTCATAGGTTATATTGTTCCCACAGATGTTAGGCGTTCATTTCTATCTATATATCGGAATGATACTCAAATACAGTAGTATGAGTTGCAACTCATTACAATAATGAGCGAACCGTTGATTCGGAAGCACGCAATCGGAGCTTTTGTTGTGTGTTTATTTAAAAATCCCACTGAAAATTATCTACGTGCGGTGTACATGACAATGAATTCCATTTGTAAGGGATCAATTGATGCGGTAGTGTAAAATTGGTTTGTGTGCTTTAAAATTATGCGCACTGATGAATTCTACACTTTTTATTGTGCGTGAAAAATATATAGATGAATTTTATATGAAAATGAAATGCAGTTCACTCTTTATAGATTTAAAAATATTTAAGACAGGAAATGGCAACTTGCGTTGCAACTTGAAACGTATTATATCTATGGTTAGATATTTAACTATTTCTATCCAAAATTACATGACTATTTTAATTTCACACTGTCGATTTTCCATGTTTCACGAATTAATTTTCAATTGCTATGACTCATAACAAATAAATTGTATATTTTATGGTGCACTTATCAAAATCTATTTAGGAGAAACACACCCACAGAAAACATTTCTCTGAAAAAGTAGTTTTTTCAGACTTAATACGCGTATTTTACAAGATTTTCTTAATTTACATTATTAACAATGTCAAAATCTAGCAGTTTCTGAACTAGGAGTGCGCAAACGAAAACCGACAAGAAAATTACCTACATATATAGATCTAGGTATTTATGTTTATCTATCTATATAAATATATCAATGTTTGTAACGTTTATATGTATTTATCGTCAAAAACCGGATAGTGGGCGCAATATCGTCATTGATTATAATAATTAAATAATCCTCGGTAATCAAGTAATTGATTTGTAAAAACAGGGAAAAATCGCCACGGAGTTCCTAAGATCGAAGCTCACGAACATGCAGGCAGACAAATACACCTGGCAAACTTTATTATTCTACTGTGTAGCAATTTTACAGAAGTCCACAGTTACCTTCAAGTAATCTCATATAGAATTACTGTTCAATATCCTATTAATGAAGATACAAACATTGTTATTTCTCAGTCTCGAACTATCGCAAAATAATTTCTTTCTCCTCCCATCTCCATAAATGCCATGCCACATATCTCAATAAATCGATCCCGTATCTAACTGTTCTAATTCTCCTGCCTACATCCTTCTGTTAAAAAGCACACATACATAAATTAAAAAAATATCTAAACGAACTGAGGACCACCGTTTTGAAGTCGGTTAAAAATACAAATAATCGATCCATTCATTTAACTGTTGCAACTAATTCTTATTTCATAATGAGTTTTTTTGTCGCATATTTTTTTTAATTACTCGTACTTCGTCCAAAACTTTTTTATAATACGGATGAATGGTGCTGGTTGTGGTGGACCTGGTGCCTTTCGGGGCGACAAGCAATTGGCAGAAAAAGTACCACCATGGGAGAGGTAACCAGAGGTGCAGCGGTCTCGCGAGTAGCTCTTTACAAATCTTCTTTGAAGGTATCTCTAAACAAGGCACACCCAGGGTTTCATCACATTCATGAACGATATTAACATATCCGGGCGTAAATGGAGCTATCACAGGACCCCAGCTTCTGTAATATGCGGCTGCCCACAAAACATTTAGCGTTATTACGCCTAAAATTTTCAGCATCTGAAATAGAATCCGTGTTTGTATTACAACTCAGAAATTCTCCGATCTAATAATAATATTTCGTCATTCCATCTTGTAAGTTTTCACTCGAGTACCACTATGTAGATCGAATTGTTTGATACAAAAATACTTTGAACAGTGGGATTAAAGCAGGTTACTTTAAAAGTTTGCAGCCTATATCTCCAGAACTATAAGATACACCACATGTTAAAGTACACACTTATATTTAAAACATGTATGTAGGTACTGTAAGCATCAACTTTGTATTGAAACTTGGTTGACTTATTGGTATTGTTTCTGGTCATTTTTTAGTTATTTTTAACGCTATACCTACTATTGAAATATTCAACCAACATCTCTCTATGCACGCAAGGCTGTCTTTTTTGTGGGTGTCGTAACTTTTGTTTTAGCTATGTAAGAAACGTTAGTGGGTGTTCACTACTTTGTTTTATTGACACTATACCTACGCCTTCCCGCCAAATTTTGTTAAGGATTTGTTTTAAATACAACTGAATATTTAATAGCTATTGCTACGCACGTGGTAGTGCCAAATAAAGCCATCTGGAAAGTATGTAATAGTTTCATTTTTTTAAATATAGTATATAAAACTGACTGTTACAAACCCGCCTCATTGGGCACAGATAAAAAATGTACACTTTAAATATTTTTAATTAATCAGTAGAATGTAAGCAATTAAAGATTTTTCCACCTTATTAAATATTCGTTATCTTAAAATAAATATACCAGAATAACATATACACAAAATTTCATTAAAATCCTTTTAGCATTTAGCTTTTGTTTTTACGCGATGAAAAGATTTTTTCGAGGTCTATGCAATTATTATAGGCTTATGACACAGCTTACTTACTTTTTTATTTTTTGTCATGATTATTTTCTCCTTCCAATTTTATTACACGATTAGGTATACATTCGCAGAGTTATTACAAAAACCGCACATAAAATATAATTACAGTGAAAATCTTTAATAATATTTAAGGAAAATCGCACAAAGTATTTGAAAATCACAAACCCCTCACCAAGTTTTATAACTAACAAAGCATGATATCAAAGAGCAAATATATTATAACAAAAATTCATCCAAAAACAACATGACCAGGTGTATTCTTATATTTATTGCTTAAATATACGTGATCAACCTAAAATATACGGATAATAATAATTGTAGTATGTAGGATAGAAAACTGGATATGGGATAACTGGTGGAGGCATACAAAGCACTACGCAGACTTTTATAGTTGTATTTTTTTTTTCCGTAGTAGTTTCTTTGGTGATCTCGGCCGTAACGAGAATAAATAGTGTCAATAAAATAGTTGCGATGGTAAATTTCAAATGCATTTCGATATTCAACGGCAATTTGTCTTCGGTTTTGTAGAATAAAAAATAATTATATATAATTTGAAATTAACGCTATTGTCCAAACAATGGAAGATTTTGAAATCAGCGTCAAACAACAACGACACTAGGGATGTTAATATTATACATTGACGACATGGTACTTATCCGAGATTTTAATCATCTTAATATCGATTTTTAATTACAATCGTTATTGAGTTTCCTGAGCCGTGCGAAATTGACAATAATGCTAGCGAAGTAATAGCTTGAAAGCCGTGTATTATAATAATTTTGTTCTTCGAAAACATCACTTCGATTAATATTTAAAAGGTTTGATTATACTTACTATCTAAATTTACATTGCTATTTCACTATTAACAACACCGTTCATCTGATATTGATATTGGTTACATTTTATATGTTCCCTTTTCCGATTTATTTCTTGTTTCCCATAATCCTTACAAGACCCGATTGTGACATAAAACAAAGAGAAATTTGACATCATAACAAAAGCAATAAAATACCTGGCACGTGTTTTTATTTATTGAAATCTCTGTTCAATAATTGAATTGCCTATAAAATACTTTATTACAGCAATCGACTCGGGATGTTATTTGGAAATTCTTTACATGGTTAATGTTTATTGCAGAAACCGACATTTCGGCATTTTTACTTACGACCACCTATTGTACGAACCCCCTACTGACCAAGGTAAATTCGTTACGAGTATGCACGTCCCTCGACCCCCTTCCGCGTTACCTGGGTGTCGTAAGAGGTGACTAAACCCGGCGCTGGTAGGTCGCGTTCCCGGTATGGGACGGCCTGCCTAGGAATACCTACATATCCTTACCACCCACAGGCAAGAGCGTAAGCAGAGCGAGAACCTGTACTCTGCGATCCCCAACACACATAACCTAGCGTGGAAATAAATAATGTCCACGCTGGGTAAAAAACCCTTGGGAGGCTGGTGTCCAACGGACTTAAAGAGCCTGATGATGATAATGATGATCCAAGTATATCTTTAATTTAAATTATAAGTTACAGCAATTGAAATAACATTGTTAATTTATATGTATACAAAAAACATAGTTTATGTAATCTCAACTGGAACCGAAATTACCAATTAAAAAGAAAGTGCCATAGTTACTATTTCAACAATAAAAAAGCCATTATTATACATATAAATAACTCTGAGGTATGCAGAGCAGAAAATTATTCACGATCTTCAAATCATTCAACTTAGGCTGATCGGCGGGAGGTTTTTGCTTGACGATTCATTGTACGCACGCCGAACGCCACGCATGCGTCGCGCGCTCGCATCGCGCTTTTCGCGCCATTTTTGCTGTCAAAATAAATGATCAAAAAATTAATAATCGGTATGTACTGCTAATAGTAAAATGGAAACGAAAATTTATTTGACAGTAATGTAACGTTTTTTCTTGTAAATCAACATTAAATATAGTTACCAATATCTGTGATGGAGTGTACGAAAATAGACAATGGTGTAACTAGTACTAAAACATTATCAAGATTTATCGGCAAAATATGTCGAAAACTGAATAGTTTTGGTGCTGTTTATGCGGGTCTAATAGTGTTTATTATTGTTGTGCCTTCAGTGTTATGTATCTCAGGTGAGGTGACATTTTAATAAACATTATAGTAAATTTTTATTGTATATAAATTATTATTGAAAGTTATATCAATTACTACAAAAAATAAATGTTAGTTATGATGCGGTTTTATTGACCCGCTTAAGTTCACGGACCTACTAATTTTTGGAACATCGACCACCACAGAAGTCAGTAAAATTTAAAATGTAATTTTAATTTAGAATAATGACATCAAAAGTGAATAGAACAAGTACCCATGACATTATATAAAATCTTTATTTACTCGGAAATATTTGCTTGTGACAGCTGACATTAATCTGACATGTTATCAGTGTTATAATATTTTTCTGGCTTCGTTATAATAAGTGCTGATGGTCTGCCCCGATGAATTACTTTTATATTTTGTAACGGTTATTTAAACTTTAACAAACGAATGTAATTGTATTGTCGGCACTTTTACTTCGTTATACAATAAGATCACATTGTTAGGGTTGCCACATGTTATATCTATAAAAATCATATTAAATACCACTCTAATCATAGTCTTTAAAATGTGTACAAAAACGACAAGGCTAAAAATTTTAAGCTGTAAATGAATTTTAGCGAAATAATTACTCGCGTTTTTACCCCGTTAGGCTACAAGATTTAGTGTATTATGTTAGACAAATGTGTAGATTCATAATAACATGTTTTGAATAATCGATTTTATTAGAGAAATTATTTTATACCATTCTGTGCATAAATATATTAATATTATTGTTTTATTCTTGAAGTTTTCCAAGCTCCACTAAACGCAACTTAACATTTGTTGGTATAGGTAGATTATAAACTAAAAACTTGGATATGACAAGTATACCCAATACGATGATTGTTTAAAAGCTGACAACCCTAAAATACTATTCTGTTAAACTAAATACTATTCAATATACATATAAACCCAAACAATTTTTTCTGTAATGGTAATTATACCTCAACGTGTAATGTAATGGTACTAATACCTCAACAATTTTGTTAAATAACGCATAACTACTTATAAACTTAACTATAGTTAATTTATTGAAGCTTACGTGATAGACCTAACGCTTTTTTTTTAAATTACTAGTTACTGTCTGCAATTCTTTCATATACCAGTTATGTAGTAGGTACAATACTGATATTATTTTGGCCGAAATACGGTCGGGATCGATCAGTATCACTGATATTATACATACATTATAAGTGTAGCTCTATCCGCAAATCTCTATAACAAAACATCTCAACAGAATTAGTTTTCGGTTTTAAGATAGCCTTTGATAGTCTCTATTTTTTTTAAAAATTCAAGGCTCATAAATGACACACGCAATTTAATATTTTCTTAAACCAACCCACAAGTGAGAAATGTTTAATATGAATGGTAACACAGGAATTACTTAGCATAGCTTACTAAGCGAAATTCCGGCTAAGAAATATTATTTTAGTTATTTAAAGTAATGTTTCTCAAATATACCTATATACAGAGAATGCATAATACTATTATGTGATAACACGCCAAGACAATTTTATCAGGTACGAAGATAAATTACTTTGAAAAAAGAATAAAAAACCGACTTCAAATTCAAAAAGATAACCATCGTAGATCGAAGCCAAATATAAAGATATGGTACGCCAATAAATTACGTAAACGAGAATTGGCTGGACTATTCGGAATTCAAAATTCGAATGTTTCGAAAGATGTCCTCGATGGAGATTAGTAAATAAAATATTATACTTATGGTGTGAATCATACTCTAGAAAATACAAAACTCAGATGTATCAAATATTTACTTTAAATTTCTTCTTAGCCGTATATTGGAATACTTCGCTAATTAATGGTACCTGTAGGTTGTATAAGTACCTACTAACTAATTTCGTTTAAAATAAACAAAAGCGTTTTTATTGATTATTTAAAGAAGTTATCGGGGTATTCTTATACATAGTTGTACACAATATGAAAGGATTCCGTACATGACCAAGGTAATGCTAGTCTAGCATAAGAAATAAATTACTTTACCTGAGTATACAAGGAAGCGGATAAACAAATCGACTTAATCTAGGAAGTAGGTGTTCATAGTACATATATTACATTTCCTACGCGAACAATGAGGCATAAAGTGTCTATTCCACTCTTAATAGTTTTATCGATGGCCTACAACCGTAAATAGAGGATTACTATTCAGCGCGACGGACTGGCCGGTCTTGATCGCGGTGGCATGTGCATTTCCTCAGTAAGGGCGCTTGTAGACGTCCGTTTTTTTCACCGGATAACGGACCGTATTTTTTACCGGATTGGCGATGGTGTATGGTTTATAATGAATGTGTATACATGCACCAGATGACCGGTCCGCCGGACCGATATCCGGTGCATGTACACACATTCATTATAAACCATACACCACCGCGAATCCGGTTAAAAACACGATTCGTTGTCCGATGAAAAAAACGGACGTCTACAAGCGCCCTTATATCGACTTCTTTGTTGATATTTGTGTATATACTCGTATGATTTATATATTTACATAATTATGTACATACATGTGTTTGTATGACACTTGTAATAATTATTACACAACTGTTTATAATGGAAGTAGCCTTAGCAATTCATCCAAAAAATATCTTTGGCAATGTATGGCTACGAATATTTGTTTTCAAATTTAAAATGAAGGAATTATAGAAAATAAAATTCGGTAGGAATTAATACAGCATTTACCGCATTCAATATTTACCGCTGATTTATGTTAATTTTATTTCTATACATTTAACGAATTAAATTTATAATAATATATAAGCATAATTAAAAATAAAAATTGCAACTTTCACTTACTGTTAGCATGATATATGATAGAAAAAGAACTAATAAATAAGTAAATACATGATGTAATGGAATGCAACTTCAACAGATACAAGCAGTTATAATACGTCGTTGGAACAAATAAAAGGAAAAATAACACCATCAAGGAAAAATGCAAATTTAACAAACAACAACTGAACAAACATACATAAAGAAAAAAAAAAATCTTATATGTATGTATCATGTATACTTTCAAAAGCACTCGTTAAAAAGCGATTATTCTGACTACAAAGAAACATTTCAATTTTGTTTATATTATGTATAGATGTGTCCTTTACAATATAAACACTATTAAAACAGATAATAGTACAAGCCGGACGAGAGCGAGGCAGCCTTCTCGCAGCAAATATTTAAGACAATCTAGATGCATATCATTTTGTACATTTAGAACTAAAACAGCCTTCATTCTTTAAGGTCTGTACAACATTTAAAATTAGTTTTCGTTATGTTACAATGTTAATCTAGTCGACATTTAGCTTGAGAGGCGAATATTTTATATTACAAGTCATTTGTTTATGTGATCATGTTTATGACGTGACGTAAATGTAACATCACGCCTGTAATCCCCGAAAGGGTAGGCAGAGGAGTGTAGTATACTCCCACGTTTCACCAGTTTGTGGAGAACGTGTAAGGGCCAACACGAAGCAAATATCCTCCGGAAGAAAGTTGGCATAACTCTAAAAGAATGTCACTAAAAGTTAGATGTAGGTACTGTATACATTATTCAAATTCAGTCAACGTAACATAACGTAACATCACGCCTGTAATCCCCGAAGGGGTAGGCAGAGGAACGTAGTACACTCCCACGTTTCACCAGTTACGTTTAAGTCCCATGGAATAGGTGGTGAGCCTATTGCCATACACTAGGCACGATTCTAGACTCCGAATCACTACTAGAAATTCTAAATTAGAAAAATTCAATAGCATCCGACCCGGGATTTGAACCCAGGACCTCTCGATCGGCAGTCGTGTTTGTAACCACTCGACCAACGAGGCAGTCAAAGAAAAGAAAAGAAAAGAAAAGTCGAAAAGGAATTAATTTATTGTTTTATTAACGTGTTTAATTTGGGAGTGTACTACACTCCTCTGCCTGCCCCTTCGGGGATTACAGGCGTGATGTTGCGTTTTAGTAACGATTTTTCGAATTGTGCTGCCCAGTTACTTTTTGTACACTCGCTAAATAAATGTATGATAAAACATATTTCGATTGAT